>KN473173.1:14352-30715 GCA_000787095.1 Periophthalmodon schlosseri
CCGATTACAACACTAAGGAACAGACTCGAGTACTGAACATCAAGTCTATTCCTTTATATCGAAATCGAGTCTGAAGTCTTCGTATTGTTACAATGGTAATAAAAAACACTCTTTAGACAATAGAGTGTGATTTTCCACATTAAATGGTAGTACTTTCTTTTCTATTCCCATGTGGCCTTATATCTGTGTAATCCCTCAGTCGTCCAGTAGGTTCCATAGTGGTCCATGGGCGTAAACTAGTCTATGTGTCTTATACTTGTTCTGATACAGCTCAAGATCATTCTAAAGATATTCAGGAAAGGTTTCATTTCTGCCTGTGAATGAGACTTTTTAGTATTGATACCTGCTCAAATGAGTATCTGGCTTCGATACTAGTTTTAGTATCGATTAGTATCTGATTTTCAATACTTTTGACAAGCCTACATCATATTACTTGGGGTCATTTAACAATTATTTCATAGTAAAGGGACCACCAGAGACACTATCCTATCATTATGTTTTGTGTATTCCAAGCCGATGTACACGTTTCATAACCTTTGAAAGGGAGGCAGCAACACATTGAGAGGCCAATTTCAAGCCCCGTCACCGTCGGGCCAATAGAAACGCAGGACTTGTGCGTTGCCAGGACAACAATCAACATCAGCATCTCATCAATGGCCTGTAGGCACAATCCAATTAGGCGCCAGAGAGAAGAGGAACCACCTGCAGCTGCTGAAGAGAAAGGCCCATGGTTTTGTTTGTGTTATCTATAGGGAATGAAACTCAAACATGGCTGAAAATGAGTATGTATCTGATGAGGGAACAGCATTCTTACCTGGCTTAAAGCTCACAAGAGTCAATTTTGCCTAATATAGGACCTTTAAAAACATACTAAAATGAGCCTATACAACACACACTGAGTAAGTACTACTTCTTTTTACTGTACACAACATCGATAAACATTATTGGTTTAAGTGCAATTAAATCATGCAATAATAAAAAAATCAAGACTAAAGATATAATAAAGACAGAATAATAACTGTATTAAAGGTGGGGTGTAATCCAAATCTCTCGGTACTGTATTTATTGCGATACTTTGTGGACTGTAACAAAATTGTGAATATGCCACGTTTTCCTTTGACTCTGAAATCTTTCTTTCTGTTATAATCCAAAGAACTAAGTGTTTTTCTTCATGTAGTCTGCACTGAAGCTGAGCAAAGGATCATGGTCTATGTAGTTCCCTTTATTCTTTAGCCAAAGCTGCTCCAAAACATGAGTTTAAGCAAAAAGACTTGTAATGCGATATTTTGTGGCAGCCCACGATACTACTGAGACTTTTGGCGATATGGTATCACGATATTTTGATACATCCCTAATTAAAGGTGCACTGGGCCATGTAACTTCTCACCTGCTCGTCTCCATGGAGATGTTATTGCTTTGCCTGGAATGTTCCACAGTATACCATTAAACTATATAGCAGTATAGCATGCTATTCATGGTATTTTCTGACACAGAAAAACACTTGTAAATGAATTTGTGCAAAATGTAAACATTTAATGAAATACTGAGGAACATTCCAGAGCAGCGTAAAAACAGAAAAATTACATACAGTTACATTTGAGTAACTTTCAGAGTATTCAGAGTACTTTTCAGAGTATTTTTCTAGCAGCATACTTTTACTCCCAACTGAGTAATATTTTTTTTATTGAAGTAACAGTACTCTCACTCTTCACTCTTTGAACAAGATTTATTTTGATACTATCAAATGATATGAACAATTGTGTTTCTTGCACCGCTCAGATATAATGTCATTTTTTCCCGTTTTTTGTCTATCCTTTAAAAATACAATTATTTAAGGTTTTGTCCCTCAAATTACATTAACTTCAAACTATAAATCAGATATTACCTCCCTGACAGTTACTTTAGAAGTAGTTTTCCCAAATACTTTTTTACTCTTACTTGAGTGACTTCTTAGACCGCTACTTTGTACTTCTACTTGAGTAATATTAATAATATATTGAGTAATAATGCTACTCTCAGTTTAGTAAAATTTTTGGCTAATCTACCTTCCTCTGTCTGTTTAAGAGTTGTTGTTGTTGTTATAAGAAGTGTGTTATTGAAAGTTACTACAAGTACCGGGAAAAAGGCTGGATGACCACAAGCTCTCACCGAGTTCTGGAGCAGCGAGGCATCCTGGGGCCTGCAGCCGACGACGTGCGGACATCCCCGGAAGGCGAACTCCTCCAGCTCCGCTAGCATCCTCTCCTTCTCCTCGCTCTGGGCATGCACGATCTGCTTCAAACGAAACTGCACCTGAGCGAAATGGGACGTCAAAGCGAGAAGGGACGAGTTTAACAGCTCCTGCTCTTCCTCCAGCTTCCTCATCCTCACGGTCATCTCCTCCTCCGAAGCCGAGGTGGAGCGTCTGTTCCCCGGCTGCCCTCGGCTCTCCTCCTCGGGGGAAGCCACAGCGCCCACCGGAGCCCACCGCTCTCCAGCCCCGGCCATCGTCGCCTCGCTGTCCGACGCTGACAGCTCCTCCGTGGACATTTCGGATAACGTAAACGACAGTACACGTCGAACTAAACCGTCACCGTAAATCGCAGTGAGTTTAATGAGTTAAAAGCCGCGTTGTTGCGCAGGTAAAACGCGGATTATCGCAGCTGTGGCAGGTGCATCGCCATCTTGGTAAGGATGATTCATACGTCAAACAAACCGTGAGAGCGTCATATGCAAATTTACACAGGAAGTGGAGCCTTCAGAATAAAATATATTCTTATTCATTTCATTTTGCTTGTCTCGTCTTTTTTTGCGTAAATGGTTTTATTCTGAAAGCCACACTGGTAGTTGTATTTCTTTGTTTACTCTGTTTACCTGCGGCTTAACTTTACTTTCCTCCTCTGATGATGCCCAGCAACCTCCACAGTCAGAAACATGACGTCAAACATCCTCATTGATCCTGAGGAGGTGGTCCAAAAATAATGTGTACTCCATCACGACAAAGCACCTACCAACATTTAGGCCTATTTTAACACAGAATATCTTTAAAGGCGTATTATGCAACTTTTCTGAAGGGTATGACCATTGGTAGAAGAAGTATTCAATTTTGTTTCTTAAGTAAAAGCACAGATACCGGACAAGTAAAAGTATCACATGAAAAAATCTACTTAAGTAAAAGTATTAAAGTACCTGTATAAAAATATACTTAAAGAGTAAAAAGTAAAAGTATTTCTTCTACCTTTTGAGGTATAATAAAGCTTCAAATGTATTGACTCTGATACAGATTTGTGCTGAATTTTGTTCAACAGAAGCAACTGAATCTATAGTTTTTTTTAGCTGTTCTTATTTGTAATTTTTGTTTGCTGAAATTATGAATGTGTTAAAAATAACTCCTCAGCCTTTTCAGCAGGTCTCAGACTATAGTAAAAAATACTTTTACTTTTCAGACCCGTTAAAAAATGTAGTGGAGTAGAAAGTACAGATACATGCAATCAAATGTAGTGAAGTAAAAGTAAAAGGTATCCACTTAAAACTGTTCTTAAGTAAAGTACAGATGCTGAAAATGTGTACTTAACTACAGTACTTTACAACTTTTACTGTGTTACGTTCCACCTCTGCATATGACATCTGCTTCTCTTCGTGCTTTTTAGATCAGGGGTGTCTAAACTCACAGAGGAGACACATCTTGGCACATATTTGAAGCGGAGGGTCCTGCACTGGTGTCCAGTACAGTGGGTCATTCAGATGGGTGCATTTAAAATAGTTTTGGCAGAACCACCATGAGCTTTTAAACATTGATTTTTACTGTATCACAATGCAATGTGATGTTTTTGATGTTTTTGAGTTGTACAAATATTACAATTTACTGTTAAAAGTACTGCCTATGATCGACTGGACCAGCAGAACGTCTGAGAGCCAATACAAATAGTTTGGACTTTGGACACCCCTGTTTTAGATGTTTTATATAGTTAAAATACTTGAAAACTGTGGGCTTGCCTCTCTACAGATCTGACCTGTTTGTATCCATGGAGGTGTGGAACTTTCCGGGCAACGCAATAATATCTAACATACCCCATGTTAATGTGTGTAGGACAGGAGAGTCATTTAGTTAACTCAATCTCAAACACAAAAGTTAAAACACAGCATTTTGTATTGGCCCTGGCTGCTTTTATAAACTCAAACTGTCTCCTGCCTACTTTTCATTTCTCTACTATGATCCTGTATTTTAGACTTTAAGTAATTTTAACCATTGCACTATAAAAATGTTTGATAACTTACAAAAAAAATGAACCAATTCGTAATCCATAACATGATCTTTTTATTGATTTACATGAACGTAACTGATAAACTTAATTCGAAAATGATTTTCATTGAGATGTTAATATTATCACAGAATTCTTGTTGTCTTTAGTAACACATTAATAATTACACTGTTTACAGCCTTTATAAAACATGAAAGACTTCATCTGTAATAAACGAGTTTGTTAAGAACGATTCAGGCTTAAGGCTTAGGAGTAGTGACGGAACTTTCGGTTCATTTCAAAGAGTCGTTCAAAAGACTGGCTCTTTTTATATTTATTTATGTGACAGAAACCAATGTGAGAACTCATTTAACTACAAACTAATCACAGAGAGAAACGACCAAGACTCAGATGTGTTTAAAGTGGTTCAAACTGAGAGTGGGAGTGAGTTTACCCCATAGACTGTATATGGTTTACCCTTTGAAATTATGCAAAATTTAAATAAAACTTGGTACTACAATAATAATTATAAAAATCTAACTGTTATTATGATCCCAAATGTGTTTTTTGTGCACAAAGCTCTCACTCGTGTCGCCTGCTCTGCTTCTGTTCTGATTCTTGTGTTGGTTCAGTGTTAATCAGTGTAAAAATGTATACAAATTAGAAAGAAAAAGATTCAGTTCTTTTAAAAAATTTGATTCAGTTCCAACCGAAGGAAGGAATTGTTCTAAAGAGCCGACTCGTTCACAAACGTCACATCACTGGTATGGAGTTAGAGTGTTAATTAAGTAGTAACTAATCTTGAATCACTCTAAATAAACATTTTTTTCATAATTACTCAAGTCTTTATTCATGCGTTCTTGATAAGACTAATTAGGGTGTAGTTATCATAAAGAGTTATCGTCTTGATAAATATTCACCAGAAAATGATTCAGCAGAAAATTAACAGAACAAATCATTTTAAAATATTGCCTTTAGTGCTGTTTTGAAAAGTGTGATTATAATATGAAATCTTTCTTCTCTTGGCTCTGGGAGAAGAGCCACTCCACCCAGGACCTCACGCTCTCGAAGCCGCACTGTCCACGAGCGCCGCAGGTTTGACTGAAGGGACAGCAGCTGTTTCCGCAGCACACGCCCTGGGAAAGAGACGAGAAAATCACATCAAATTAACATCAAGAACACTGCACACCGGCACGCACTACCCATGAGTTCCGTAAAACATTAGGACCGTTGCCATAGCGATTAACAATAATAATAATATTTAAAATTAAAAATTGTATCTTTTGAAAGGGAAAAGGCCTCAAAATGTTGCATATAGCAGGATGAATTGTTACTTTGCAGCTGATGTCGTCTGCATTCTCTGGCCGTGTGATGCTAACTGCAGGCACTGCTCTGTCAGAAGCTCTGTTACTCAAATTAGACTTTAATCTGAGTTTGATCTGATCTGACCAGAAACAGCTGATTTAGTTGGAACTACAACAGGTGATCTGATTTGTGCTGTTAAACAAATCTCTCACACATAAAACTACAGTCACAAGCTAGCTAGCATTAGCCAATAGTTTGGCAAATGGATTCTGAGCTTTAGGCATGGCCTGTCCATATACTGAGAATGAGAGAAACGTGTGTGTGTTCTTTATCTGCAGGTGAAGGTGAAGAGTACAGGCTACACCCAGTTCTTTATGGCATGTTTTTTGACCTAAACTGTAAAAAATTATGTTCAGCTGAAACCTTTTTGTTCGGGCATTTCTTAAAATACAGTGAATCACCCATAGAGTTCTATAGGCCTCTGTTCTCCATCTGAAACCATGACATCATATTCTTAAACACTGTGAATATAAACTGTTCCACATATGTATCTGCAGACTTACATTCAGGTAAGGGCAGCAGAAATTGTTCCTGCAGCACTTGAACCCGTTTGGACATGAGTTTTTTCCACACATGAAGTAGCCCTCGTCCTCTGGCTCAGATTTGGGTGGAGTCAGAGGCATTTTCTGCATCTCCACATAGATAGACATCATACACTCCCCGCTGGAGTCACAGGTGTAGCCATTGGGACAGCAGTGCAACTTATCAGGGCAGCACACGGCCTAGAACACAGCAAAGCAGGGAATTTAATCCAACAAAATACAAATCAGAAAGACATTTTTGAACGTGACACTTTTGAACCGTACTCGTATGACCCGGAATGTTTTTGAACAATCGCAAGTAAGTTCCCAGCAGTGGGCGGGGATAGGGGGTAGGTGAAAACAGAAATTTTCTAAGCGCTCAAATGCAGGACAATACAGGATTGCTCTAAAATACAATTCTGAGTAAACTAATGATGAGAGCAAACTGTCAAAATATGGTTAAAGGTCCTATATTACACAAAATGGACTCTTGCGAGCATAGACTGTATAAAGACTAAGTGAGTGTGACGTCACCCACAGCGTTCGGCTCCAGTCAAATGAAGCTCATCGAGGCTGGAGCAGTTATAGGGGTCAATTTGGAGCATATTAGGAATTCCGACCGTGAGTATCATAGCAACTAAATAGCCAATCTGGAGCAAGGCTGTTGAAGGTAATGCCCCTTCCTGCCCGCACCAGTGGTTTAGCAGGGCAGGGAGTGGGCACTTAGCAACGCTGTCAGTTAATCCTGTTGCTAACACTAACGGGAGCGACCTCTGGGAAAGAAGGCACCTGATTTGTCTGTTATTAATATTCATATCTTGATTTACAGACACAATAGTGCAATAAAAACACCAGGATCATGTGAGAAAAATGACGAGCCTGACAGCAGCAGTTACAGAGAGAGGGGCCACAGTTTTACAATGTAAATTGAATTGGAGCCAGTCGATGGAGACGGAAGCGCGTCCATGATCACTTCCTATTTGGAACACGGCGGCTAGCAGGTTAGCTATGTCCATTTATATATACAGTCTATGGTTCCACCTTGTAATGTCTTTAAGTGTAGTTTTCAAGTTAGCAGCTGCCTTTTACCTTTAGTTCAGTAGTGCAATATAGGCCCTTTAAGAGCTCACACATGTCAATTTAAGATTCATGTCATAGCGGCAACTCATTCTGAACACATATACATTCCCTTTAAATGTTGTTTTTTTTTTTTTTTCACTTTAGGACAGGTATTTCACATTTACATTTCACTTTATAAACTACACCTCAGTTTCCAGTGTGGCATTTAGGCTTTAGAGCTCCCTCTGCTGGCAGCAACGGGAATGAACAATGGCAAAATAAATGTGGTATTGTGACAGCATAACTTCACTGTGAGCACAATTTGATCGTAGAATGAGACCGGTGATGGTTTACAGGCTTTAAAAAAACTGCATAGGAGAAGTCCGGAGTTTTACCAGTGACACAAGTAATCAGGTAAAAAAAAGAGGATTTTTGAGTGCTCAGAGAAGGCAGCTTTGGATTAAAGGTCCTTGCGGTGAAGCTGGCCCGATGTGATCAAAGTAGGAGGCAGCCGTGCATAAAAAAAGTGTCTTTTACCAGACAGAAATGTATTTAAAAGATTACTTCGGTTAGACGCAAAATAATTGATAAACACTTAAACATTGAATGAAAAAATGATAAACACTTAAACATTGAAACAAAATACACAAAGACATTGAAACAAAAAAAAAAAAACAATTCTCCCCTCCAAACGGTCCAGCCCAAGACCTCACCCAAGGCTTTAAAAATGGCCGACATAGGGCACGCCCCCTCTGTGTCTGGACCATGTGGAGATTCAGATAAGAATGGATGGATGTGTTTAACTGAATCGAATAAGTTTAACCAAAAAAAATATCTAAAGTAACTGGTGTAAATGTGGTGTTTAACTGAAATGTGGATTATAACTACACAAAGACTAAACAAAACAAGCCCGGAATAGTTACATCTAACGGTTTAGTTGAATATTAAAAAATGAGAAATTAAATTAACAAATGTGTGAAATTAAATAAAATTAATATGGGTTTAATGGAACATAGACCCACATTGTCACAGTCCTATATTATGTTAAAATGCTGTTACCTCCACAAAAACATACCTGGAGTTGTGTTTTGATTCATTCACACATGTTCGAGTAACCCTTTATTATTAGTCTGTCTACATCTCCAAAGCTCAAAATGCTCTGTTCCACCTTGTGATGTCATGAAGTGGTAATTTTCAAATTAACAGCTACCTTTGACCTTTTGTTCCGTAGAGATTGCAGAAATTATCCAAATGATTCTATTGAAGGTGTGTGGAGTTTAAAAACACAGTGGAGCACTTCCTGTATTACCACATGACATCACAAGGTGGAACAGAGTGTTTTCTGTCTGAGGGAAGAACTCAGCCTAAATGTGCAGGATTTCTGTATTAAACATGTGAATGAAACTAAACTCCAGGCATGTTTTTGATGAGGAAACAACATTATAGCATAGACCAGAAAATAGCGTAATATGGGCTCTTTAACATGATCAAAACAAAAGCTCAAAAAAGTAAACGTGTCCTTAGCGTCCTTACATTCTCCAGGGGACAGCAGCCGTACTTGCCGGAGGAGAGCTGGCAGCAAGTGTAGTGGTCAGGGCAGCTAGTTGTGTCATCACACTGCACGTTTTCCGAGTCCGAGTTCGAGTCCGAGTCCGAGTCCGTCTCCCGGCGGGACAAGGCCGGGACCTTTGTGTACCAGGGAATCACCAGGTTATCGTCCCGAACACAGGCCTGACGAGAGCTGCTGCATTTGTGGTGGGCAGGACAGCAGTGTTTAGCATCAGCGCAGCACACGGCCTGAAGAGAAACAGGAGCAAGGGAAAGATTTAGGCCTTAAGCAGCATCAGTAGCAGCAGTAGATCTAAAACGGCTAAATAAATGAAACAAGTCTGCTGATTTCCGGGTTGGAAAATCGCAGAACCAAATGAGAGACGATTTCCACCTGCCCCTTTACGGTACATTTTTGTAAACGCCATGACAACAAAGCGCCGCACGCTGTTGGCACCTCTGATGTATAGCTGCACATCACACTAGCTTCTTCTTAAACATTTGTGCCGACACGCTGCCGAGCCCTACATGTCTCACGATTAAGAATATAAAATGGAAGAACGAAGTGTGTATGTCACAGTGGGCGTGTACCGGTGGAGGTGAAAACGGGGGTAGATCGGAGCAATGATGTCTTGAACACAGGAGAATAAAGATTGTTCAAACATGAATCACTCCAAATGCAACTTCAGAGGCTCAATGAGAAGAAACAACTATAACATGGCAGATTTAATGCAAAGGTTAGGACAGTCACAATGGAACAAGTTTTTCTCTCTCTCAATATATGGACGGGCCATTTATTATAATTTTTTGTACAATTAAAACATTTATTTTAGTCTATTTTTTGTCAAAAAAGTTACACGGTGTAGCCTTAAAGGTCCTATATTGTGCAAAATTGACACTTGTGAGTTTTAAGCCGTGTTATAATGTTGTTACCTCCTCAAAAACATACCTGGACTTGTTCTTTATTTCATTCACTCGTGTTGGAGTAATCCTGCATTAGTCTGTCTACATCTCCAAAGCTCAAAATGCTCTGTTCCACCTTGTGATGTCATGAAGTGGTAGTTTTCAAGTTAACAGCTACGTTTGACCTTTTGTTCAGTAGAGATTGGTAATCCCGGGGCTGAAATCATCCAAATGATTCTAGTGAAGGTGTGTGGAGTTTAAAAACACAGTGGAGCGCTTCCTGTATTACCACATGACATCACAAGGTGGAACAGAGTGTTTTCTGTTTGAGAGAGCTCCTCAGCCTAAGTATGCAGAGTTTGTGTGTTAAACATGTGTGAATGAACTTACATGTGGCACTGGACAGCAGCCCCAGTGATGGCCTAAACGACAGCAAGTGGAGCCTTTGGGGCATTTAGTTCGGTGATCACAGCTAACCATATCTTCTTCATCCTCCTCCTCCTCCTCACTCTCTGTCTCCTCGGTGTGGCTTAGTTCGATGATCTGGACCTCCGACGTGGTAAGAAGGGCGGAGGCGGGCGCAGCCGTAGTCGTGGGGGTCATGGGCGTAGTAGGGGGAGCGGAGTCTGAGTCGCTCACACACTTCTGCTGCTCTAGGTCACAGGTGGTCCCCGACGGACAACAGTGAGCACCGTCACTGCAGCACACCGCCTTTGACAGAAACAATATGGCTGCTTTCAGATTCAGACAACATTATATAGGCCAGTTGATACTTTGCAGCTGATGTCATCAACATTCCCTGGCGGTGTGACGCTAACTGTAGGCACTGCTCTGTCAGAAGCTCTGTTAGACTTTTATTGGAGTTTTATTATAACACAGTCTGACTTATCGGAACTACAACAGGTGAGATGATTTGTGCTGTTGAACCATAGACTGTATATATAAATGGACGTAGCTAACCCGACAGCCGCCGCGTTCCAAATAGGAAGTTACCTTCAGCAGCCTCGCTCTGAATTGGCTCTTTGGTTGCTACGATACTCGCGATCGCAGTTCCTAATGTGCAACTCGGCTCCAAATTCTCCACTATAACTGCTCCAGCCTCGATGAGCTTCATTTGACTGGAGCCGAACGCTACGGGTGAGGGCAGACTCACTTAGTCCACTTCTTTATACGGTTTGTGTTGAACAAGTCCCTCACACAGAAAATTACAGTCACAAGCTAGTTAGCATTAGCCAACAGTTTTTCAGTTAGACACACCTAAACAGGACCATGAATGCTTCTATTGACCACAGGCTCCTGAAAATGTGTGCCAGGAGTTTTCAGGATACCACAATGATAATAAGGCCTTTTTTAGACAATAGAATGTAGCCAAGACAAACTAACAATTGTCATGTGGTCTTATTCTAATTTTGGGTGTGTTTATAGACCAGTTAACGATTATTCGATCACTAGTTGCGATTAAGCGAGACCTGATGTGGACTTGGTTTGGTCCTGTTCTAGTTCTTGTTCAGTCCTAGTCTAGTCCAGGTATGGTTTTGGCTTTAGTTCTGGTTTTGTGCGGTCAATGCGCAACTGTGAACCAGGGCCATGCGAGCTCATTGCCAGTAAAAACCTATATTTTGACCTTGTAAAATCTTCAAAGGGTGATTTGGTTGGTAATTGGTGAAGTAAAAAATGTGCTGATGTGTCACTGTGAGATATTGATAATAAGATAAACTCACGTTCGGTTGAGGACAGCAGCCCCAGCCTCCGTGTCCGTCTGAGCAGCAGGTGCTGGAATGAGCACAGTCAAAGGAGCCATCACACGTCACATTAGAGACCTGCTCCTTTGGAATGGAAACTTTATCTGTGAAGACAATATGAGCAAACTAGTGTGACAAATTACACTTTTTGTTTGCTGTATTAAAAGTATATATAAAAAGTACAAAAGTAAAAAAAAAAATTTAAATTATTATAATGATACTAAAGAAATAAAGGTGCACTGTGTAACTTTTCTGCTGACGGACTCTCCACGAGCTTGTCTCCGTGGAGATGTTAAAGCTTTTCCCGGAATGTTCCAAATTATAGCATTACCTCACCAAAGAAATGCGTTTTTACTGTGAGCTGATGGACAACAGTGAGCGCGATCACTGCGGCACAACGCCTTTGAGAAAAACAATATGGCTGCTTTCAGATTCAGACAACATTATATAGGCCGATTGATACTTCGCAGCCGATGCCATCAACATTCCCTGGGGGTGTGATGCTAGCTAAAGGCACTACTCTGTCAGAAGCTCTATTAGACTTACACGCTTTCAGAAATGCATCTTTTTTCTGTGAGCTGACTTGCCTCTCCACAGATCTGACCTATAGCTTGGCCTGGTGACGTGTCCGCTTGTCTCCATGGAGATAGACCAATTTAATGCCATGCTGTGGAAGTGAATCTCTATACACCATACAGAGCGTTATCATTCCGGACTTGCCGGACAGTACAGACCTGTGGTTGGCGGCTCTGGTTTAGTGATGGCGGGCAGCTTGGTGTACCAGGGGATCTCCACTCCATCTTTGACACAGGCTTTGTTTAAGTGGTGACACTGGTGATGGTGAGGACAGCAGTGCTTGCCATCGAAGCAGCAAACGGCCTGAAGCAGAAGATATGAGGTATGGTTCAATATTTACTCAGCACAGATACTAAAGTAATAACTGTGTAATCCCTCAGTTGTGCAGGTATGATCCATAGTTTTGCTGTCTAAGTTAGTCCTGGTTTAATCCATAGACTGTATAAAGAAGTGGACTACAGGAAAGTGTCACCCAGAGCGTTTGGCTCCAGTCAAATGAAGCTCATCGAGGCTAACAGTTATAGGGGCCAATTTGGAGCCAAGTTCCATATTTGGAATTCCAACTGCGAGTACCATAGCAACCAGAGAGCCAATACAGAGCGAGGTTTTTGAACCTAATTCCCCTTTCCGCCCGCACCGCTGGTTTAGCAAGGAGCGTGCGCTAAGCAGCAATCAAACCTGTTGCTAACGCTAACGGGAGCAACCTCAGGGAAAGAAGGCGCCTGATTTGTCTGTTATTAATGTTCATACCTTGATTTACGGACACAATAGCAAAATAAAAAAAAAACAAACAAAACAGGATCACTTAGAACTCTGAATTGAGTTCCACACATCAATCTGGAACAGCTCTCGCTTAAAGTGATTGGGAAACGCGGAACGTCATGACATTTATCTGAATCTGATTCATTGAAGAGTCACAGCGGAATAAGCAGAAAAATCAAACTTTTGTTAAATCCTGTTGAGAGAAAAACACACACACATCTTCTGTGTCCCTCAGCGCATTTTCACAAAATATTCTGTATTTCTGCTAAAATCGGCTCAGATTCGTGTGTCTGCGTTGCCATGTTTGTTTTGGCTCTTGAGCGCTTCCCCTTTGACTTCCATACAAACCTTAATGCTGCTCTGTGATTGGTCCGCCAGATGCTGGGTGAATATTTGGCTTCTCGTGAGTTTGTGAACTCACAAATATCAAGAGAATCCATATTGCTGTGGTTACACTTTCACACTTTTATACTTTTAACAAAAACACAGAGGTAAAATGACCTGCCGTGTACAGCTATAATGGAGCATGTATTTAGAGCAGGTCTACAGCACTGCAGGACTCACTTTGGGCAGTGGACAGCAGCCCCATCGGCGATGACCCAAGCGGCAGCAGGTGGAGTTTCTGTGACAGGCGGAGTGACGGTTACAGTGCACTCTTCCCTCTTCATCATCCTCTTCCTCCTCTTCATCCTCCTCTTCCTCTTCCTCGCTCTCTGTCTTCTTTCCTTCCTCTGATGCACTTTCCTGGCTCTCCACTTGAGGGGCGGAGGTGGGCGTTGGGGTGAGGGTAGCAGCATTTTGGGTGGTCATGACTGGAGTGGAGTCAGAGGAATTCACACACATTTGATGTTCCAAGTCACATGTGAATCCCGCAGGACAGCAGTGGAGATGGTCACTGCAGCACACCGCCTAAGAGAACACACAGGGTTAATCTGCTTGGTCTGTTATTGACCAACAGCTGTGTCACTAGAAATGGGACTAGTGTTGTCATGGTATTACAATTTCAAGATCAATTTTGATACTAAGGAATATACTCGATACTCAATACCGATTCCACGATGATAATAAAAACACTTTATCTTTAGACAATAGAATGTGATTTTCCACATTAAATGGTAGTACTTTCTTTTCTATTCCCATGTGGCCTTATATCTGTGTAATCCCTCAGTCGTCCAGTAGGTTCATAGTGGTCCATGGGCGTAAACTAGTCTATGTGTCTTTTACTTGTTCTGATACAGCTCAAGATCATTCTAAAGCTGTTCAGGAAAGGTTCATTTCTGTCCTGTGAATGTGACTTTTTTAAGTCTATGTGCTTTTACTTGTTCTGATACAGCTCAAGATCATTCTAAAGCTGTTCAGGAAAGGTTCATTTCTGTCCTGTGAATGTGACTTTTTTAGTATTAAATGTATCTAGTTTTGACACTAGCTTTAATATCGATTAGTATCTAATTTCGATACTTTTGACAACCCTAGATGAGACATTTTGGGCTAGACAAAAACACATTGAATTGAAAACACACACCAATGACAGGTAACACTCTCTGTTTCATAATTTCCTGGGAAAAGGAGATTTGAGTTCTCATTTCAGTTCTGGCCACAAGGGGGAGCTCATTGTACATGTTTTTACTAATAGAGGACGTAATAGAGCACCCAGAGCAAATCTAGGGCTATGCAATGAATCAGATTTAAATGAGTGTAATTAAGAGTAAATAAGTGTAATTATAGCTGTAATCGATTACAAACACTGTGTAATGGAGAAAACAAGATTATAATCATTAAAGGGCCCATATTACGCTATTTTCTGATCTGTTCTAATGTTGTTTCCTCGTCACAAACAGACCTGGAGTTGTGTTTTGTTTCATTCACACATGTTTAACACACAAACCCTGCATATTTAGGCTGTGTTCTTCTCTCAAACTGAAAACACTCTGTTCCACCTTGTGATGTCATCTGGTAATACAGGAAGTGCTCCACTGTGTTTTTAAACTCCATACACCTTCAATCATTTGGATAATTTCAGCCCTGGAAATGCCCATCTTTACTGAACTAAAGGTAAAAGGAGCTGTTAACTTGAAAACTATCACTTCATGACATCACAAGGTGGAACAGAGCATTTCGAGCTTTGGAGATGCAGACAGACTAATAATAAAAAGTGTTACTCAAACATGTGTGAATGAAACAAAACACAACTCCAGGTATGTTTTTGAGGAAGTAACAACATTATAGCATGGTTTAAAGCTCACAAGAGTCAATTTTGTGTAATATAAATATAAAATCAATATGTATTTCCTTGAGAGAAAAAGTAGCAAACAGACTGTACCCTCCTATTCTCCCAAACACTGCAAACGTTTTGTGTATCAGTGGTGGAACGTAATTAAGTAAAAGTAGTAAAGTACTGTGCTTAAGTATACATTTTAGGTATCTGTACTTTACTTAAGTACATTTTAATTTGGGTACTTTTAACTTCTCTACATTTGAGAGCAGGTATTTGTACTTTCTACTTGTTATGGCGTTCTGTGCCCTAAATTTTTACTTGTATTGATATGTATTGGTATCTATCTCTTTAACCTAACCTTCGTGATACTATCTGTTGTTACACACGGGTGTATCTTGTTTGTTAGCCTGCGAGACGATGTGTCCAGCGGCCTGGAGCCACTTGGACAAGATTAAAACTGGTAAAATTATTTTGATGGTATAAATACACTGTACGTATGTTCATTTGGGAGTGGAGGGCGAGGCGACACTGTTAGGGACAACAGCTCTTTGACGATTGTGCACAATTGATTCAATAAATCAGACTTTTTGATTCAAGACAACTTCTCTATTGATTTTATATTTCTTTTAAGTTCTTACTATTACAAATTCCACAACATACTCCACTACATTTTTTACCCAGATTGGAAAGTAAAAGGTTTTTTCATTATTGTTTGAGACGTCTAGAAAAGTCTGAGGGTTTATTTTTAATACGTTCATAATTTGAGAAAACAAAAATATACAAATAAAAACAGCAAAAACAAAAACAAAAAAAAACAACCCCCGACTGATTCAGTTGTTTCTGTTGCACACAATTCAGCACAAATCTTTATCAAAATCACTACATCTGAAGTTTTATTTAATTTCAAAACCTGCCTGAAATACTTTTCCTTTTACTCTCTGTAAATGGGTTCTTTTTTCACGTGATACTTTTACTTTTACTTGAGTATTTTCTTGCTCCAGTGTCTGTACTTTTACTTAAGTAACAAAACTGAGCGTAAACGGGTACTTTTTTCATGTGATACTTTTACTTTTACTTGAGTATTTTCTTGCTCCAGTGTCTGTACTTTTACTTAAGTAACAAAACTGAGTATTTCTTCCACCACTGCTGTGTACTTTAAATCGTTGTATAGTAACTTGATGTATTGATATGTAGGGTCATAATTTCTATTGTTTGTTATTTTGATATAATTAAAAAAGTATAAATGGGATGTATGAAAACTATATAAATGCATATTCTTTACACGGGGAGCCGGACAGCAGAACCAGCTTTCTTGTCCATCTGAGCAGCAGGTCTCGTTGTCTTTACAGGACTTCTGAGAATCACACGAGATGTTAGAGGCACCCGCCCCTGGACTCAGCACACCCACTGGAAAATACACAGAGAAATTATTATTATTTTTATTATTATTAT
>JACM01037730.1:0-16788 GCA_000787095.1 Periophthalmodon schlosseri
AAATAATAATAAAATAAAAATAATAAATAAAATAATAAAATAAAATACTTAAAATACATTATGTGCCTATTACATAAATTCTTCACCGTCTGCCTGGTCACTGGGGAGGGAGGCCAATTGTTTATTATTTTCTGGTGATAAATTTCCATGTAACCACTTTCAGTTTAATATACGTGGTGGAAGAAATACTACTACTACTACTCTCTACTTAAACAGGAGGGTACTTACCTCTTTAAACTGTACTTAAAGAATAAAAAGTATTTCACACAGATTTTGAGTCTTAGAGGCTGCAAATGTAGTGATTTTGATAAAGATTTGAGCTGAATTTTGTTCAACAGAAGTAACAGAATTGATAGTTGGTAGATGTGTTTTTCCTGTTTTTATTTGTAGTTTTATTTGTCCAAACTACGAACATGTTAAAATAAACTCTCAAATGTAGTGAAGTAAAAAATATCCACTTTAAAATGTACTCAAGTAAAACATGTCGGTCTCTGTATTTTACTTCATGTTCCACCTGTGACCGACACTAAAATGCTGTAGCCTGTGTCACAGTAAAGAGTCAGTGGAGCAGCTGAAATAATCTGACATTAAACGGAACAGACCAAGTTGGTGCCAGCTCTTTATTTTTTGTATTGTTTCTCAAGCCTTGAGGCATCAGTGACAGCATACAGTTAAAAGACAAATACAAAACAAAAATGTCATAGAAAATACTTACCTAGGCCATTCCTGTTTAAGTGATAAAAGATGGGACGGTGTGAAGGGCACATTTATACCACACAATCATCTTTGCAACTTGTTTTTTCTCCCATTCACACAGTGTCATAAAATAGAGCAACAGCTACTGATTGAGAAGATGATTCTTAATAAACAAAAATAAGCAACCATGGCATTTGGTGAGCATTAAACCTGCAACACCCACTGCAGTCAGTTAATATTCACAAACTAAAGAGCATTTTTAATTTAAAGATGAACCTTCTATTTGATTAAACTAAAATAAAAGTTTTGATTTCAATGGTCAATGCTGTCCTTAAAACACAGACTTAATCCACCGATAAATAGATTGATAGTGAAGACGGCAAAGCTCCACAAGCTAAGAATAGTCCTGTAAGCACAAAACGGGGACATCCACTGACTCACACACTGAGGGGAAAGCAGGGACCTCACTGTTCATGCTCAGTGTGGTTCAGAGTCTCAGACCAAAAGGATCATGAATGTATCAGGCTTCGTCTGGCTCAAAAGATGCAATAAGTGAAGATCTGGAGGCTCTTTACACGTCCCATTTAGACTGATACAGACAGTAAGGTTCATACTGGTCAGGACTGGTCAGATAATGGTGGTGGACAGGCGGAGTGACCCGGTTCAGGCTTTCTCTGTGCTTTCAGGCGGTTGGACATTGACGAGGTGCTCTGGTTTGTTGCCGTTGGCGTGGTGCTCCCACATCTGGAGGTATAGCCTCTCCAGGTCCATGGTGTATTGCTTGGTGTTGAAAAGCGGGCTGCAGATTCTCTGTTTCCAAACGCGTGCTCTGATCATCTTGAGGCTGTGAGGAGGAGGAACAGAGGCAGTGTTTGTGTAATGCCCTTTGAAAGTTTGGACTGACAGCGTGTACAACAGTGTACTTACTACTCCATGTCTGAGCCTAGTTTCACTGCGATGTCCTCGTAGTCTTGGCGACTATGGGCTATAAGTTCTGGACAACCTAAACAGGCCAGTTGTGATGCCGCGACGCGAGATGCCAACGTCTCACCTTTGAAAAGACATTTTATGTTTAAAGTTTGTGCTTCAGTTTTCACCAAATCCATTACCATCAGAACCTCTGGTGCTCACCTGGCATAGTCACCATGGGCGTTCCTGCCCAGAGGACATCCATGCCCGTCGTGTGGCCATTGCACAGAGGAGTGTCGAGGCAGACGTCGGCCAACTGCCCCCTCCTCACGTGCTCCTCCTTTGGAGCCACAGGAGAGAAGATGACCCGCGAGGCAGGCAGGCCCATGTTCTGAGCGTACTGCTGGATGTTGGGTTCTCCCACAGCAGGGAAACGCAGCAGCCACAGCACACTGTTAGGAACCCTCTTCAGGATCTGTCAAAGGGATGAGGAGGATTCAGAAGGTTCTCTCATAAGACCATGTGAACCATCCCTGAGAGCTCAAACTTACATTGGCCCACATTTGAAGAGTAGGAGGGTCGATCTTATAGAGCTGGTTAAAGTTGCAGTACACGATGGAGTCCTCTGGGAGGCCGTACTGGGAGCGAGTCGTCACCACGATCGTCCGTGGAACCTCTTCCCCTGTGGCGGCCTTGTTGTTGATCTTGGGAAGAAATGCAGTGTAACATAATTTATGGTGCTCAAGTCTATCCCTGCTGATGTTTTAGTTAAATAATCAGAAACAAAAAAGGACTCGTGAAACAACTGTGCCACCATTTCCCAAAAATGATCTGGTGCCCCCACTGAACTTTCATAAACATCATACCTGTAACTCACTCTCACACACTATAATCTCATCTGCTGATCTGCAAAGGATCTGCAAAAGCAGCAACCTCTTGTTAGGAGCTGCCTCATTGTGTCAGAATGTGAAAGTAAATGGAACTAGAGTCGTCTCCTTTAAAACTGAACTTTGACATGGATTTGAAACAGACTGGATCACACTGAGACTGTTTCTTTACCTGTGTGGTGGCCAGGCCGTTGCTGACAGTGAAGCCGTTGATGGTGACTTGGATTTGGCCCTGGTTGATCATGTTGATGATGGCTTCAGCTGCTGTGTTCATGGGAATCACAGGCATAGACAGGGCCCCATTCGTGTCCCCAGAAGGCTCCTGGTTGTTGTCACATTTCATCTAACAAAAAAAAAAAAAAAAAAAGAAGCAGTTTTAACTCAAATTAGCTCAGGTTAAGTTAAACATCAACGGCCACAACAACAAATGAAAACTACCTTTATGACTTTGACATCTGGAAGGCTGTCCAGAAAAGCCTTCAGGTCGATGCCGTTAAGCACAATGCGGTTGTCAAAAATGTGGCCGTTCGATTTGAAGTCAATGACGGCTTTTTTCTGTCAGAACGGAGAAATAACATCAGTGACATTAGTGACAGAGACAGTGACTACCCTTTGTAAATCAAATCCAAACAAACCTTGAGATGGGGAAACATGTTGGCGTGGTCTCCAATAAAGAAGGTGTGTGGCATGTAGGCCATTTTTTCTGAATACTGCTCAGCCAGCTCCATGGGCGACGTCTCTTTGTCGGTGACGATGTAATCCATGAACGGGGCACCACTTGTTCCAGGGTATCCCAGCCACATCGACTGATCAAAAGAGAGAGATTTTAGGGTTTTTTTTAGACTGATGTAAAGTGGACGGCAGCTTCTAAACCACAGGGTCTGGCTCACCTGGATGGGGGCGGGGCGGAGGGCGAACAGCTCGTTCCGTGCCCCTTTAGTGTATCCGTTCATGTTGATAAGAATGTGGATCCCGTCTTGGTGAATGCGATCAGCTGCCTTTCCATTACAGGGTATCTGGAGACGGAGCATATTTAAGTTAAACACGTTCACTGAGGAGGGAGTTTTTATTGTAGTATAAAATAAAATGAACTCTTACCTGGGAGAGGTCTGTGAAGTGATGAGCCTCTGCTACGACTTTCACACGGAAGTTGGTGCTGTCATCAGGACTGAGCGCGTAGCAGAAAACCTTTGTGGGGAAATATAAAATCAATTTTAGCACTAGAATGAATCACTGCTCTGTCAAAACGCATTCACTGAAGAAACGACGATACCTCAAACTTCTCTGGGTTGTGCATTCCAGGAATAGACTGCATCAGGTGTGAAGTTGGGTGGTTGCCAAAATCAGAGCTGACGTAGCCAACGCGGAGGCGGCCGTTGCTCGCTTTAAGGTCTTTCGGATGCTCATAGGCGGGTTTGTGCAGTGCATTAATCTGCCAAAGAACAAGTTCGGTTAGGATCACAAGTTAATATAACACACCTGAGACAACAGACTTTACCCACACCTCACCACTGCAAGCAGCTATTTCTGCTGTCAATCAATTCTTTGTTTACAATCAATTCTTTTGTTAGAACTCCACCTCCCCGCGTCACCAGCCACCTTCCACCTCCCCAAATAAAATGAAAGAACGAGTACTTGCTTTTGTCATTGCGAGTACCTTGTCCAGGCAAAGGTTTCCGTGGCGCTCTGCTATGGCCTTGCGGAAGTTGTGAGACAGCGGGTAGAGCATGCTGTGGTGGGGGTGCACCGAAGGCAGACGATTCTTTTCCAGTTGATCTGCTACGATGCTCACAAGTTTCTTCATCCGCTCATCATAATCAGTCCAATCACACACAATCTGTCAGACACGAGTGTTTGGTAAAACACACAAACTGCATGAAACGGCAGGTTTTCTTCACTGGGGACAAAGTACGAACCTGAAGGCAGTGTGCCAGGTTGCAGTAAGCGTCTGGGAAATCCGGTTTGAGCTTCAAGGCTGTGCGGTAAGATGCTATGGCCTCAGGGATGTTGCCGGAGTCCTGACAAAAAGAATATGAAGTTAAAAAAAACATTATTACAAAGACGCATTGTCAAACGCTTACGTCTGCTGGTAATAACTATTCATTATTGTGTGAGAAATCACGCTTCATTACCTTATGAATAGAGGCCAAATTGCTGTGGGCGTCAGCGAAGGCGGGGTTGATCTGAATGGCACGTGTGTAGCACTGCAGCGCTCCCTGGACATCCTGCATTTCCTTCAGTGTGTTTCCCATGTTTGAATAGGCATCAGCGAAAGTGGGACTGATCCTACAGAAACAAACATCCCAAAAACACGATTAACAAGAGTAATAATGTGCGTTTTTGGTCTGTTAGTGCCGTCATTAAACACATGAGGTCATAAAACATTACACATTGTACCTGATGGCCTCTTTGTAGTGCATCAGAGCTTCCTGGAGTTTGCCCTGTTGCTGCAGGACACTTGCGAGATTAGAATGAGCAGCTGCAAATTCTGGGAAAACCTAATAAAACAAAGACATGTGTTTATATATTTTGCTTCTCTTCATGTTCCTCTGCAAATGTTTAGTGCATTTACTTCAAGAGCTTTTCTGTAAAGCTGAACAGCCTCCTCAATGTTGCCCTGCTCTCGCTTTATATTGGCCAAGTTATTCAGAGAGTCGGCGTGAGTCGGGCACAAGCGCAGGGCCGTGTTGTAGCACTCTTCAGCTTCAGAGACCTAGTAAAACAGTTTAACGTTAAATAAACAGGACAGCTGTCAACAGTAAACAAAAACATTGACTACTAAAGTGATGCTTTACATTTCCTTTCTCCTTCAGGGCGTTTGCCAAATTGCAATAGGCATCAGGGAAGTGAGGCTGTAATTCAATCGCCCGCCTGTAGGTGTCAATGGCCAGGTCAATGAGGCCTTGTTCATAATAAACGCAGGCCAGGTTTCCATGGACGACGGCATGGTTGGGGCTGAGACTCAGCGCTCGGAGGTATGCCGCCACAGCTCTGAAAGAAACCAACACTCAAGATGAGTTTTTGCTTATGCGCAGAGCACGCGTCTGTGAGTTTAAGTGAAACCGGAGTCATAGATCCCACCTGTCAAAAATACGAGCCTCTTTTAGAACGTTTCCCAAGTTAATGTACGCATCAAGGAAATTTGGATCCAGTGTTACAGCCTGAAAAATAAACAGCATAAACTGCTACAAATGTTTGTGAAAAGATTTTGTTTATCGAGTCAAAATGTACCTTTTCAAAATGGTGGATGGCGAGCCATATCTCCCCCTGGGCATTGAATACACAGCCCAGGTTGCTCCAAGCCACTGCAAAGTTGGGTTGAGTCTCAATGGCTTTCAGGTAACAAGCCTTCATTTGGTGTAAAATAATAAAAAGGAAACACAGGAAAGGAGAGAGGGAGCGTAACGGGGGAGGGTAAAGTGTAGAGGAGCCAGAGGATTGTAAAATAACAAAAGATTGAGAGTAAAAGTAAGAAAAACAAAAAGAGCAGAGAAAACAAAATTAGTGACCGTCCTTCACAATGACAAAAAGTGAGTCTACAGCATGGGCTCGCTGGCGCACAAGTCTGCCGCGCTAAGCTGCAATGCTTATTCCTACGCTGCGCGGATCCAACCGACACTTACATTCATGCCCCCATCGTACAGTTATGACCACAGTGACCAAAGCGTTGTGGTTAACGGGACCCATAATCTTTCCCAACTTAAATGTTCGTCAGATAAATGAAGCCCACGTTTTGACTACTACACAACCTCAGATGTGGGACATTTCCTGCGAGTGATGGTCCCTGTAATGCAGGCGCAACAAGTCCATGCCAGCGCGTCGTGCGGCCTCACCGCACACTGCGCAGATGTGCGTACAGCGCGACCTTTAGCGTAGGTCTTATTTCGCAGCAGCGTCTTTTCACTGGCCAGAGGCACCAGCTGCAAACCAACATCCCTTTCACACTTTTCTGACCAGACTGGCTCACACTCGACACCCATCTTTGTGTAGGAAGTAGATTCCCTTTCCAGTCAAATGCACACAGCCATGAAACTATTCTTTGTTCGCATGGAGCTGAACCCACACAGACGACTTGGGAAAAAAACTATATATGGATTTATTGGGTTATGGGGAGCGAGGCTGGTCTTAAGTGGGGACTGGTCCACAACCACACGGCCAAAGGGAGTGGGGGTTCGGGGAACAAGCCTGCGCTTTCCGCCATTTTGGTTGCTTGAAGGACATCGCTGCGCAGCCCTTGCGCTACTGTAGACTCACAGCGCAACTGCATCATCAGAACGCTGCAACTCCAAATAAAGAAGGAAAATAAAATAAAATAGGAAAAAATACACAACATGTAAGAGTTAGAGGTTTTCTTACTTGTTTTTCATGATTATTGCTTCCATGTTTTTTTTTTTTTTTAAACTAATAAAGACTTTCTTGGGCAATTAGTATAAATATATATTAACAAATGCTTACATTAATCTGTTTTACTTTTTGTTCTTCAAAAGGAAGCCACAAGACAGAGGAGCTCAAGCATGAAGTGAAGTGGTTTTTCTTTTGGCAGTTACAAACCCGTTACCATATTTTTGGACTTTGTCAGAGTGGAGACCGCAGCTGGCTGGAAGAAGAGGAGAGGACTGATGCTGCCCTAGTGTTCCTTTCCGCCAGGCACCTACGCAGGATTACTGTCACCCACCTGAAACCTTCTAAATAACAATATCAGTGGTGGAAAAACCAAAAGAGACAAATCAGAAAACAAGATCGTTAGTAAAAGTGTCCAAACAATACATTTCATAACTATGGAAATAAACTTTACCAAATCACAACAAACAAAAACAAAATAGTCCTATTTTCTAGACATGCAATGGTTGTTGCATTTCAAATCAAAGAGAAATAATGCTGACAGGGAGACTGGGGATGGAAGAAAGGCTTCTTTCACATTTACTCAAATAAAGTTTTTTAACTGTCCAATAAAAAGTATTTACAAAAGGAGGGCAGTTACTGGCTTGATCTTGCCCAGATGAACTGATCCCATTTGTTTGGGAGTTTTACATTTGTATAAAAGGCAACAAGTATTATTAGCTTTTCTTTGATTGTTTTAGCAGGTTCAGTGCAATTGTATTCTGTACTCTTTATCCTGGCCTGCTTTCTTGAGTCCTGGCCAATAGCATAGGGAGAAAAGACTTTAATTCTTTGTATCTAGAAGCCTCCACATCTCTGAAATAAAGAAGTCATCGCTGTTGCTGCGCATTCCTGTCTTTCTAAACCAGCATCTGACGCAGGAGGTGGATTTAAGATGGTGAGCTGTCTGCCTGACATTGTGTGACACATCAAATATGCCAAAAATACAACTTTCTGATTAGCCAAGTTTAGCGATGGATAGTCATCGAGGGTTTTTTCACTGACACAAAGACGTGCAGTACAGAAAACTGATATAGAGCTAAAATATTCACAGCGTGTTAGCCGTGCGTTAGCACAGGCTGATGACAGTCAGGAAGACAGCTCTGAGCGCGCACAGTCCACCGATCCTTCGCAGCGCGCGGGGGGCGGAGCGACAGAGCGCGGAGCTGAGGCTCCCTGGTGCCCCTCCCCACTCCTCAGCCCCCCTCCAGCAGCAAATAAGATGGCCTGTAACCAGTGAACTAGTCCACATCTCCAGATCTGACCCAACCCAGGCAGACCCCAGTAACAAAGACTAATGCTGTAGTCCGAGAGCATCACTCATCGTGGAAGTGCAAAGGCACACAGGCAGTCGTTAAACGACTGCAGGACAAAAGGCTTAAAAGGGCTTAAAAAGAATCAAATGATAAATACTGGAGCTCAGTGGTGTGGTTAGAAACCATCTTATCTTTAGCACTGCAGTAGCTACAATCTCATCAGTTCATTTACTCTTCGAAGACCGAGCCAGCATTTTCCCTCCAAAGACTACATGAAAATAGGCGAGTAATATGATCAAATGTGTAAATTTCAACACAGCCTTTATTCCTTAGGGGTGTGTGTGGTCTCTGGTACCGCTGCATGACAAAACACTAACACTATAATGAGCATTTTATAAAAAGAATAATTCTAGTTTCTTTAAATGTTTACAAAAATGCTAGATAGAGGTGATCCTACAGTGTAATACAAAATGCTTGTTTCCTTGTTATGGCTCTGCATTATTTGCAAGTCGAGGAGGATAATTTGCAAAACTGGATGTTAAACCTCCTTTCCTCTTGTAGATAAAGTTACTTGAGGATCATTATGGGACTTATTGTCAAAAAAAGAGAAAAATGTAATTTGGTTGTAAATGGCACTAAAATATATAATAATGTATGAACTAAAAGAATAAATGAAAGACACAAATGCTGAACTCCAGTAACCTACCTTAGCCTCTTCCAAACGTCCAAGGGCTTTTAAAAGATTGCCCAAGTCACTGCGTACACAATAAAGGTCCTACAGAGGAAAACAACACATTATTATTATTATTATTATTGTTATTATTCATATCGGTATCACTTTGAAGATCGATGCTGACCAACATATACGTACGTGGTTATACTGCAGAGCCGACACATAGGCCTGCACAGCTCCCTCCATGTCCCCCGCTGCCACGAGAGCTGCAGCCAAGTTGATGTATCCGTCGATGAAGTCTGGCTTGAGCCTCAGCGCGTGCCGATAGTGCTCGATGGCCTCCTGCAGCTGCCCGCGCTCCTTGTACACGTTCCCCAGGTTGGAATACGCTTCGGCCAGCATCGGGTTCTGCTTAATGGCCAAAGTACTGAAGTGTGCAGACCTACGGAGCCGCAAAGAAGGGACCATTTACGCACAAGGGACCAGCGTTTCGGTTTTATGCAGCTTAAGTTGAAAGATATGACACAGGACGGTTTGGTTGTGTACATGACTCAAAGGATTATATCTGCACTTCTTTCAAAATTAACTGTATAAATGATATGTATTTGTTTGTACAGTGCCTTCAGTGCATCCTTCTAGTTCTGTAAAGCACTTGGAATCACTTAGTGGACAATTTGCGCTCTAAATATAAACTTAACTTGACCATACATGGATTACGTAACAAGCGTTATAAAAATAAGGAAGAGGAGGTTTGCATGGGGAAGTAGGAAGTCCCCCGACACAGTGTCCCACACAATTTGAATACTGTTCTGAGCTTTTGGAGCATAACTCTGTATAAATTATTTAAAGAAGACATACTGTGCTTGTGTCTCTACAGTTATAATCTATGACACCCGTGGATCATTATGTTATAATCTGCACATTTTAAAATCGCAATATTCATTAAGACGACTTAATAAAAGAATCGAGTCCGCTGACTTCTGCGGTAGAAAACTGCAGTGCCCAATGGGAGCTGACGTCGACGGATAGCTGCACCTCACATCAACAATTTTTTTTTCCCCATTTGTACTAAAATGACTACGTGACACTGCCAAATCCTACGTGTATTACCGAGCAGTGGGCGTATGCCGGTAGTGGTGAAAATGAGACTTGATCGACAATATGGCTTCTTGGAAATAAGTGATTAAAAATTGCTCAAACATGAATCACTCCAAAAACAACTTCGGGTGAGTAAATGGTGAGAGGAAACAACTACAACGTGGTTAAAACATAGTCGATTTTGCAGAATAGGTTTAATTTTTTAGTACCAAGTCAAAAGAGAGAACCCTGTGTACCTTCCCTACAAACTAGTGTCATTGTGCAGTACCCCCTCCCGCCACACGCTGTACCTGTCAAGTCTTCTGCACTGGAAGTGAATGGAGGACAGCAGCAGGAGCACCCCGGTGTTGTCCGGCTCCTGGCGCCATAGCTGCATACAGTGGCGCTCGGCTGCTTCAAAGTCCCCCGACTGATACTCTCTATGCGCCAGCTCAGCCAACCCTTGGAATGAAAGAATACGTTTTGTCGGTTCTGGAGCACCAACAGCAACACAGCCCAAGGAGGGGATGGGAAAACAACATGTTAGAGGTGATGGAAGAACATAAGGCAGGCAGATGACAAAAACATGGAAAACAGAATGAAACTTTGGATGACAATAACGTGGATAATATAATGACAACTTAACAGAATAAAGGCGATGATTAAAATAAAGGCTCGGGGTGGATGGAAGTGTTACATAAGGTTTATAATAACACAAATGTATCGGGTTCAAAATCATAAAAATGCTGAAGGTACACAAGCTTGTGCAAACCAATTATGACAGTGTTTACTGTGGACTGTTCCCATCGAACAGCTTTTAGCACTGGGCATTCCAGGGAGTGGAGTAAGTAGAAAACAATAAAAGCACAAACCTGTCGTCCAGGTTAAGCAGCTGTTCAATATTTGACATAAACCAACAATACATTTGGACTCACTGATCCCAAGTCCACAAGAACCCGAGCTCCACCCAAACTGCGTTTTATCGTTTTATTGTTCTTTGCCCATTTATCATATTACCTGTATATTTGTTTTTTGTAGATATCTTTTTTTATGTGACGCACTTTGGACAGCTGACGTTGCATTTAAACGTGATATATAAACAAAATTGAATTGAAATCAGTTGCGGCGTCAAATATTTTTATTTTGGTTGGAGGAGCCATGGGGGTGCTAAAAACTTCAATAGGGGTGCACATTTAGCATATTAACTTAGAGCCTTTTAACAGTGGAGCAAATCCCCACCCCCTGCCATGTTTGCTTTGCCGTTTCACACAAGTTTAAATGTAGTTAGCCCCATAGTCATTTATAAAAGCTAATATGGAATTATTATTATTATTATTATTTTTAATTAGAGTCTCATTTTAAACATTTTTAGTCAAAAGTGAATGTGCTATGAAAGTGGAGGGAGCTATGACGGGTGCACTGACGATTCTAGAGGAGGCTAGTGCCCCCTCAAGCCCCCCCCCTGGCGCCGCCCCTGACTGAAATATCTTTTTCACAAGAAATAGGCCTAAATGTGTGACTGTGCGTAGCTGCGATAATGAAACCGAAGTAATATGACAGATACTGGTTTAACAACTCAAAACTACAACAAAAACATAAGTGAATCCAGTGAATCTTTTTCATACGGGGCTTTTTGTCTCTTCTGTTGACGCTACGTGACTTTGTCCTTGTGATGAGGGGGTCGTAAGTGCTAACATCATCCCTGCTAACAGCCAGCGCGTTATTACAACAATTTAACATGATTAAAATTACCTAAAAAAACACAAAATGCACCAAGATACCGCGTTATATTGACAGCAGGATCTATAATATCATATAAAAAGAGGAATGTGTAAGTTTAACGTTTATATTTGAGTGCGTCGTGTCGCGAGGCCCGTTATTGCATCATTACGTCGTTCACCGCTGTAAAGTCGCAACACAAAAGCGGGATTCACCTGTGCTGTCCGCCACGTTCCCCACGGAGCTCGCCATCTCCTCTGGCTTCGCTTCTTGCGCCGTGGACGTCAATGTGCCAGCGGGACGGGGACAGTTTGCAGAGAAAAGAGTCGACACGAAGCCCGAGTGCGCTGCAGCAGCCTGCGACAAACACGCGTCCAGTGCGGAGCCAACACGCGCCTCTCCTCCGCCCGATCCGAGGAGAGACTAACCGCACGGCGAAGGGCGAACAAACGCGCAGACAACGTTACAAAAGCAGATCTAAACTAAAACGCCTCGTACGATAACACTGATGTCATTAATTCCCTCGCTTTCCTCCTCACAACAATGTAGATGGAACATAAAATGGCGAAATGGGTGGAACTAATTTGAAAGAAAGTAGATCCGCTTCTCCACGTTCGGCTTTGTCGTGTTTAACGCTAAAATTATTCTTGCCAAATGTGTGTAACAGGGGCACGTGTGATTACCTTTAAGTATTTTATGTTTGATGATTATAAAAGCCAATAGAACAGAACACGATCACATGCCAATTTTAGTGTGCGGAAGAATACACTGGCGCAGTCCGTTGCGATAGGACTTTTTACTCGCCCATGTGCAGCGCCAGAAACAGAAACTCCTCAGCGGGGCTCCTCCAGCTCATTAGTCAAACAGACACTAGTACTGACTCAAACTGAGATACTCTGATTATTCTGACACATTTACGCAATAATTTAAACACCAAACAAACATTAAGAATTGAACATGCTACATAAACACAGCGCTGATGGACAGTGACATGGCCAGTGCTGTTTATGGGCTAAAATATCGACTCAGACGTCCTCACCATTTTCTGTTTCTGTTCCTGTATATTGACATTTTTTAAATTAATCTCTTCATCTTCATAAATGCTGCATTTATGTGTAAAGATGCAATTTGGAAGCTACGCCACTAGGGGGCAGTATTTGTTTGTGAGTGAAGGCATTCTCCACATCGCAGCGTGTGTATCTCGCATTCATTCATTCATTTGATTTTATTTGAGCAGTGGGAATCCAAGGTTTCACTTTTAGTACGATTTACATGATAAACACTTAACGTATGAGCGTAATTACGCCACTGTTCACTACCGTAAGTGCAACCTTCATTAAAATGCAAACCCACATGGAGCCTCTACACAGTGTTGCATGAATATAGGCCTACACCATGTATCTTTACGTGCAGATTATGCCCACGCAAACTGTCTCGTTGTGTTCTTGCGATTATCAAATAAATTCCAACTGTTGCCGTAGAAGAAAACCATAATCTACCCAGTTCCCAGCAGCAGAACTAAGTGATTTTCCTTTGCTGTTTCGTCATTGGTTAATTCCACTCTTTCAGCCTTAATATTTTGATGAGATGTCAGGGATCAACATGCCACTCTGCCCATAGAATGCTGAAAGGAGAGCTGGCTCTGCTTCTTTTTCTATGCCAATTTTCCCCCACAGTCCTCATGGGAAAGCAGTTGACATCACTGATGGGTTAGCTCTGTGTGTGTGTGTGTGTGTGTGTGTGTGTGTGTGTGTGAGGAGCATGCATAGGTCCCTGGTTTGTGTACACACGGTGGCCTCCTTTGCTCCCACACATCTTCAGAATGATGTCATGGCCGCTGTGTCTGTGGCGATCCCATCTGACGCGCTTTATCTTTGTGCAAGCTGCTGTCACTAGTTTTCAAAGTGCACACTTCTGCCTAAAGGACCGGGACCAGCTCTTCACAATAGATATAGCTTTGAAATAATCTATTTTGGGCAGCACGTGAGAAGAGGGTCAGTCATCCGTTTTATTGGTCAGCCTGGATGTGTATTTGCCATAGCTCGGAAAGGGGTCCGGTGTTGTGCTGCTTAATGGGCACAACAAAACAAACAGCCCAAATTACTTCAGCTCACTTCCTGTTTTGTTTAAGATCCAATCCAAGCGCTGACCCACATCGTACGACGTCCACCTCCGTGATCCTGACTTAAATAAGGTTCGCTCGGGACAATGATTTGAGTGGTACTGAACCGTGTCCCAGTGATCCAGGCCAGTCTTTAAGTTGCCGCTGGTTCAGAGCGTTCCCTCAGACCAAGGAGCACCCAACCTGTTTGAGTAGCATCTATCTACAATTATAGGTCTAACATCAAAATCAGAAAAGTTACGTAGTGCAACTTTAGAGGTCCATTACGCAACGAGCTTTAATCCTCCTCAAAAACAGACCTGGAGTTGCGTTTTGTTTCATTCACACACGTCTGAGTAACACTTTATTATCAGTCTGTCTACATCTCCAAAGCTCCAAATGCTCCGTTCCACCTCGTGATGTCATGAAGCAGCGATTTTCAAGTTAACAGCTCCTTTTACCTTCAGTTCAGTAGAGATTTGCAATTCCAGCAGCGAAATGACCCAATCAATAGAGATTGCAATTCCAGCAGCGAAATGACCCAAATGATTCTAGTGAAGGTGCGTGGAGTTTAAAAACACAGTGGCGGAGTGTTTTTTTGTTTGTTTGCGCGAAGAACTCAGCGTAAATCTGCATAGGTTTGCGTGTTAAACATGCGTGAATGAACCAAAGCACAACTCCAGGTCTGTTCGCGACGAGGAAACATTATCACAGACAACACAGCTCAGGAAAACGGCGTCGTACGGGCCCTTTAACCTTCAACACGGCAGCTAAACGTTAAACTCCCAAACCGGCGTTTTGTACTTTTACGTTAAACAAAAAGAGATAATGGGTCTCGCAGCATTTTGTGTTCAAACATCCAGACATGTAAGTGTTTTGGGTCATATAGGCTTACAGTTTTGCATGTGCCGTATGCAGGGCAGCCTATAATTTCTCAGTTAACTACTATTGTCCTATGGCCCAGAGCTCCAGACATACCTACCGCCTTCCTCCGTGTCAGACAAACAAAGGCATTTCCTCTGGAGCTGCACACGGGACTCGTACCTGCTGAGACTGTTGACATACTAACACACTATCACTTTTATTACACGGGGCCTTCAAAGACTGCACCCGAACACTCTGCTGCACGGGTTTAGGCGGCTCGTATCGACGCGGCGGCGGGCATGTGTTTGGCCTCTAGCTGTCGTCGTGGTTAATCATCAGGTGAAGCTCTTTGATTCACGCTTCAGCCTTTGTGAGCTCAGAGCTGTAGACGTGTTTTATAGCCCTCCATTTTGTGGTTGGAAGAGGCTGCGGAAAACAACTGTCAAAAATGTGATGTTTAAATCTGCGCTTCGCTGTTTATCTCGAGTCTTGTTGTGCAGCGCCGGTGTATTTTTATTTATTCTCAGTGTTTAGATTTTTTGAGGTTAGCGTTTTAGGCGTATCATCGGGGTGAAATGTAACTTGAGTAGATATTTTGGGTAATTGTACTTTTTGAGTAGATTTTTAAACCAGTGCTTGTTCTTGTAATTGAGTATTTTAACCATTGACTGTTTATATAAATGGACATAGCTAACCTGTTAGCCGCTGCGTTCCAAATAGAAAATGATCATGGGCGCGCTTCCGACTCCATTGAATCTGGCTCCAATTCACTTTACATTTTACACTGACAAACTGTGCCCTCTCTCTGTTAACTGCTGCTGTCAGAGTCGTCATTTTGGTCTTAAATGTTCGTATTAACCCTCTACATGATCCTGGGGTTTTTATTTCACTATTGTGTCTGTAAATCAAGATATGAACATTAATAACAGACAAATCAGGCGTCTTCTTTTCCCGAGGTCGCTCCCGCTAGCGTTAGCAACAGGTTTGATTGACAGCGTTGCTAAGCGCCCGCTCCCTGCCAAACCAGCGGTGCGTTACCTTCAACAGCCTGGCTCCTGATTGGCTCTTTGGTTACTATGTTACTCTCTGTCAGAATTCCAAATATGGAACTCGGCTCCAAATACATTCATTCATTCACTATAACTCCTCCAGCCTCGATGAGCTTCATTTGACTGGAGCCGAACGCTGTGGGTGACGTCACACTCACTCAGTCCACTTCTTTAAACAGTCTATGGTTCTAACCAAATAACTGTAATCAGATACATTTAAAATGGTGGTCATTGTGCCAAACGTTTGTCTCACTACCGATTAGAGATAGGCCGATATATCGACGTTTTAGAGGATCGGCTTTAAATCTCCAGCACAGGCCGATGTTTAGTTTTGATCGATCTCCTGCTTAAAAAAATACACACAAAGCTTTTCATTAACACTTTAATACAAAGAAATAGCTGCACAAAACGTGACCACACAGCTCTCTCATAGGTTTGTGGTAAAAAAAAGGCTTGGAGGGAGTGTGCAGTAAATTGAAATGGCAGAATTTGGTGAAAATAATTAGAATATCGGCTCAAAAATATCGTCAGAGTTTATCGAGTTTATCGGCTGTCGGTCGCTGTGTATTCTGAACTATTGGTACACACAGGACAGAGCTCCATCACCTGCTCTGACTGGCCAGAACTCAGAGAACACACGGATTACAGTTTAAAACAACATTCACAACACAATTCTATACGTTTTAGATAAAAGGCCGATGTAAAATGCGATTAAAATTGTGTTAGTGCCTCCACCGCTGCGTATCATACTCCACAGGACGACAGATGCTCAAACAGCAGAGATGCCATAAAAATGCTCTCGGTTTGACAGACTCAGGAGCGACGGAGGCCGATAAGTCCTTGCACTAAAGCTCCTCCATCATCTCCTGTCACATTTCAACTCCACGACCTTCACATTTCACCCTCCACTTTGGCCTGAAGCAGACGACGACTGAGAAGCCGAGAGACTGAAGCACGGCTCAACATGTGTCGGACTCTTAACAGTTATCACGGGCAGTGTATGAATTAGACCTGCAGTATATCACCAAACGACCAACAACCGCCAACAACATTTATTTTGTGTTTTGTGAAAGTAAAATGTAAAAAAGGCAGGTTTTATTCACGATTTTTCTTCCTGAAAGTGACAACTGTGTAGTGTCACTTTCCGCACGTGAAAAGTCAACTGTATGATTCCATG
>KN473175.1:0-11162 GCA_000787095.1 Periophthalmodon schlosseri
TAATATGTTGAAATGTTGACTTTGGACAAATGCATTGTGTCCCCTCTCTCTAATGGTCGCCCTATGTTAGTGTTCTGAGCGAAGAAGGATGGCATTTACTTTAAGACAACCATTTATGTTTGCGATGTATGATTGTGATGTATAATGAGCATCGTTATATTTGGAGAAAAAAGGGGAAAGCTTGCAAGCCAGAGAACACCATCCCAACTGTGAAATATGGGGGTTGCAGCATCATGTTGTGGGGTTGTTTTACTGCAGGAAGGACTGGTGCACTTCACAAAATACATGGTATCATGAGGAAAGAACATTATGTGGAAATGTCCAAATGGACAATGACCCAAAGCATACTGCCAAACTGGTTTAAGGATAACAAAGTCAATGTTCTGGAGTGGCCATCACAAAGCCCTGATCTCAAACCTATTGAAAATTTATGGGCAGACCTGAGAAGGCATGGGCGAGCAAAAAGGCTTACAAACTTCAGTTACACCAGTTCTGTCAGGAGGAATGCACCAAAATTCCTGACAACTATTCTGAGAAGCTTGTGGAAGGATATCCAAAACGTGTGACCCAAGTCATACAGTTTAAAGGCAATGGTACTAAATACTAATGAAATGTATGTAAACTTCTGACTTAGAAGGAATTTTTTAGGCAATGTTTCATTACTTTCTTCACTCATTATTCTGGCATTTAGCAAATAGAAATCATTTTGGTAATCCTAATTGACCTAAAATAGTAAAAGTTTAGTCTGATTTCATGTCAGGCAGTGAGAAAAAAACATGTGTCTTTTTATGTAGTGTTTGTAAACTTCTGGTTTCAACTGTATAGGCGTGTGTATTTTTTCAGCGCAATTGTGAACTCAATAAGGTCTGCCACCCCTTTACCCCTACCCCATCCACTTATATTGTTGGCATCTGTGTTAATGTATGTGCCTTTGTGTCCCTATAAGTTGTTTGTGATATTGTGTCTAGAAATAAAAAAAGAATATTGGGGGATGTTCTTTTTGGTTTCGATCGGAGTGTTCATAATAACTGGTGGTAACATTTTGATGAGTTTGAATCAGAATAAACTTTCATCCAGTCTGTTAAAATATTGCTTGTGTTTCAGTGTGACTGGTTCTTCTCAGACGGCCCTCTGGACAAAGAAGAGAAGGTAAATGTGACAGAATAAGCCCAGACCTTTAGTTCTGTTTGGGTCCATGGTGTCTCACTGTTCTTTTGTTTGTGAAGGCCCCTGATCACGAGAGCGACTCTTCACCAGTGCCCAACATCGACCACCTGCTGTGTAACATCGGCCGCACAGGGGGGCCTGGAGACTGCCCAGGTGAGGGTCCGCCCTACACACACTCTGCTTTGTGAGAACAGCACACACTGGCACAGTGTTAAGAGGAATGACACAGTTGTGTATCTTTAATGGTTTGTGTCCTTTTCTGTGCGCTGCAGCTGAAAAGGTGGAGGCACCACTGCGGTAGGACCTCTGTGTTTGTGATTCCGTGCCCCCACCTGAGTGTTTTTACATTGTTGTCTTGTCCTGAAGTCAAATGTGAATTCTGACCATTTTATCCAATGGGTGTAATATTGATAGACATGGAAAGCTTTGATTATAAATAATACCAATTATGTCTTCTTTAGTTTGAACAAGACAATCATTTGTAAACCTTATAATCTGTTCAATTACATTTTCTTCATGTATTTTAATTTTGGAGAGAAAAACAAAAGGTGATAAAAGTGGAGTGGAGAATGAACAATTTCAATATATTCTAGAGGTTTAGACCTCTAATCATTGACATCACTTCTTCCTGATTAGAAGGACATTTTGAGGACCTCTGTCCATTAAAAATATATATATTTTGATTTAAAACTGTTAATTGCTATGACAACATTCCTCACTTGAAACCCATGGTTTAAACGGCATTAGTGTCTATCAATAGTTTACCATAACCTATGCTGTAAGTGATAAATATACTGAACAGTCTCTTGAATCTAATATGTTTGTATCTTTCTTCTAGATTCCACCATCGATTCACTTAAACTAAAGGTAATCAAAACTTTGGTGCAACTCAGTACATATAGAAAAGTTCTGTAATACAAACACATGTTTTACAGATTTCTTTGAGCCCTAAGAAGGACCCAAATGCCAAGGAATTAAGTTCTGCCATGACCCGTAAACGCAAGATATCACCTGACCATCTTCCAGGAAACAGCTCAGAGGAAAACTTGGAGCATGAGCCAGTCAAATCCAGCAACTTGAGGAGACAGAATGGAGGAGAGAGAAACAGCATTGAATCCAAGAGTGAGGTCCAAGGAGGAGAAGGAGAGGAGGCTCAAACCTTACAGGAGGGCAAGGATCTGGAGGTTTCCAACAAAGAAGATGTGGAAAGAGAAATCAAAGTAAAGTTTGAAAAGACTGACAGAGCACAGCTGGAGGCACTAACAGTGCCCAGGCCACTGAGGCCAAGTGTGGGTGTAAGGAGGGGGCGCAGACTTCTCCGTCCTCACAGTTTCCACCTCCTCCAGCCTCCACCGGAGGCTTCTGCCCCATTGTACACACACCCCTCCAGATCAGGGGGGCCAGCCTGGGTATCTCGCTCCAGGATCCCTCCTGCTCACACCTCTAGTTTCTATGGGACCCAGTCAGGCAACTGGGCTCCAGCAGTTCCACTGCGCTGTAAGAAAAGCTTCACTGCTCGAACGAGGGCTTTGTCCATGACCCTAGAGCTAGAGGACAGAGCCAGAGGCTGGAGAACGGACAAGGTGGAGGTCATACGGGTCAATGAGAGCGGAGTTCCACAGGGATCAGCTATTGCAACAGTGTCTTATCAGGAGACCCCTCCAGTTCCTTGGGTGGTTGTAGGGACTTGTCCTTGGTCAGACCCCAGCCCCTCCAGGTCCTCAGTGGTTCTAAGAAGACTCTCAAAACCACAAGAGCAGAACCAGGGATGGCGGCGCCACACAGTGATGGTATGAGCTGTTGCAATACAACACACCATGATTTTAATCCAGGTTTTAAGTAAAACAGCCAAATTTGAACTTTAAAACTGTCTATTTTACACAAATAGCACTGTCAGTGACCAGGTTAGCCACAGAGCAGTCACACCAGCCTGCCCACTCTTGTATAGTGGCAAACTCCAAAGTAAAGAAGAGTCCCTCCACTCTGGTCAATGTGAGGCCCCTGTCATGGCCTAGCAGAGTTCAGGTCTGGGGGCTTCTGGAAGTATGTTGTAAACATCCTTTGATCCTCTACTGGCTTGTGACTCTTAACAGCTGCCTGGTTATATACTCACATAGGCCAATTACAGCATTACATTTAAATAACTCTTAAATTAAAGAAACATTGTACAAGATGTTTTACATGACTATGCATAATTGTTTTGGCTTCTCAAAGTAATGATTCAATATCTTTAGTTGATCTACTTTTCCAACATCTTTCCAAAATGTCTGCAGCTAGTTTAAACTAGGACCATGGCTAATACTAACTAAATCTATGCAGGCCGTCAGGCTCATCAGTGTGTTGTTGTTGCCCACAGTAGCTTCCTCCCCATCTGCTCTGGACATAACCCTCAGATCATCCCAGTGGAGTTAACCTAATGCCTTCTGCCCAAAGGTTGGGGTCAGTAACCATGATGTACTAAATATTTGGGAGAGTAAGGACACGAGGCAGCTATGTGAAGTCATGCCAAATCAGTTTTCTATCCTTTGTACAATCACTGTGCAACGCCAATGCAAGCCCCAGTGACCAGTGCTCCTTCCATGTGCTGAACTGTGTCTGAATATTGTGCCCTGTGCATGGGCTTGTTTTGTAACCCTTGTACAAAGCCTTGAGAAATTAACCTATTGTATTATGTAAATGTTATGCCTGTATATAAATATTAAATTATTATTATCTTTGGCTTTTTCAAATTATTTTTGTCATGACTGGTCTTTTGAGTTTGTCAAGTTACCGACTTCACATCAAACTAATAACACAAGATGCCTTTAAAAGGCAAACCTGAATTAAGTTGAGCGTTATTTGTTATATTTTTGCAAATTAACATTTAATCAGCAGTGTTGAATATTTCAGAATTACACACACCGTAGCCTTGCACCAGGGCACTGCATGGAAATGTTGTAATAAGTACTCTTAGGATATACTGTGCCCATCGACACAAATCAGAGATATTACAGAACTACCAGCCACATTCAGCTTATTGCAATGGCCCTTTTTTAAACTTCAATGGTCAGTGATATAAATGTCCAAAAGGTACGACTCTCTTCAATCATTCATTACCTATACTGGTGAACATACGCAGATTGTATGGACCAGTCCTTTCAGATTCATGATAATATCACTGTTTCATGAAGAGATTCTTCTTCTGTGATTGCCTTTTCTGAGAAGGGAGAGCAGCCCTTGAGCGACGAAGGGCCACACCAGGAAGGCCAGCAGCGTTGGGAAGGACACATCAAAAGGCCACCACTTCTCCTGATAAAACCAAACCATAAGTCAAACCAGAGGAGCAAAGCAGATGAGAAAAAAGTATAAAATAAAACATGAACTTTGTCTGAAATGTACTATGAAAACCATGGTGATAAGACATAACTTAGGTGCACTGTGTAATTTTTTTTTAGTCTGGAGTCCACCACCTGCTTGTCTCCATGGAGATGTTATTGCTTTGCCCGGAATGTTCCACAGTATGGCAGTAACTTCTATCATGCATTTATTCAATTACAGGTGATATTATTGCTAAGAAAATAACTTGGAAAAACATTCATTCTTAGTAAGAGTGCGGCACTTTAATGCCATATTGTGGAACATTCTAGGCAAAGCAATAACACCTCCACTAGAAAAGCTACATAATGTGACTTTTTTCTTTCACTTTAAGATGATTTAGACTAGTACACAAAAACAATATTTTCATTTGGACTACTATCATTACATGTGGCAGAAATACTGTTACATGGCAAGAGCAAGGTTTCAAGACATCAAGGATGAACTACTGACTGTACAACTGAACAAGTTGTAATATATAAATAAAAATTCTTACCTCACATGTACAGCCTGGACAGTGCCAACATGGAGTCTCCTCTGAACCCAGGGCCTAAAACAGTCAATAAGTTAAGTCAATATCTCAACAACATCACAGTCAAGCAAATGTATGCAAATCTCACATTTGATGCTGCCAGCCGCTCCAACATCTCTAGACGCTGCCCCACGCTCCTCATGTCTTCTCTGAGCCTATGCAGGGCCAGCACAATCTGCTGCTGGAGCTGAGCCTCGTGGCTGCCCCAGGACCCTCTTCGGTCCCCTCCATCACCTCCATCACCCCCTCTGTGCCCACCACCCACGCCCCTGTTGCTATGGGGACCCGCACGCCTCATACCACCCTCTGCCAGTCCACCTGCAAAGACCACAGAGGGTTAGTTACATTAAAAAACGCATAGCTACTAACTATACCCTCACTACTGATGTGTACTTTAATATGGTGGTGACCGTTTTCACTTTCGCTTTCTTTACATTGCTGATATGGCTGAACGATTTTGGAGAAATGGGTAGCTGCAATTTGTGATTAGATTTGCGATTTATGCTTTAATACTAAGATTCAGTTCACATTTTAAAATTGTTCAGGATCATTAACATTTTTAGAGAAGATACAGTTGAAACCAGAAGTTTACATACACTATATAAAAAGACACATAAAAAGCTTTTTTTCTCACTGTTTGACATGAAATCAGACTAAACTTTTACTGTTTTAGGATTAGGATTAGGATTACCAAAATTATTTCTATTTGCTAAATTCCAGAATAATGAGAGAAGGATTTTTTAGACAACTTTTCATTCCTTTCTTCAAAGTCAGAAGTTTACATACATTTCATTAGTATTTTGGTACCATTACCATTGCCTTTAAACTGTATGACTTGGGTCACATGTTTTGGATATCCTTCCACAAGCTTCTCACAATAGTCAGGAATTTTGGTGCATTCCTCCTGACAGAACTGGTGTAACTGGGCCAAGTTTGTAGGCTCTCCTGCTTCCAGATGCCTTTTCAGGTCTGCCCATAAATTTTCAATAGAACTGAGATCAGGGCTTTGTGATGGCCATTCCAAACATTGTTATCCTTAAGCCACTTTGTAACCAGTTTGGCAGTATGCTTTGGGTCATTGTCCATTTGGAAGACCCATTTGCACCCAAGCTTTAACTTCCTGGCTGATGTCTTGAGATGAGTTGTTCTTTCCTCATGAAATCTTTTCTGTAAAGTGCACCAGTCCCTCCTGCAGCAAAACAACCCCACAACATGATGCTTCCACCCCCATATTTCACAGTTGGGATGGTGTTCTCAGGCTTGCAAGCTTTCCCCTTTTTTCTCCAAATATAACGATGCTCATTAAGGCCAAACAGTTCAATTTTAATTTCATCAGAAACTAAAATTGAGCTGAAATTAAGGTCTTTGTCCCTGTGTGCATTTGCAAACTGTAATCTGTTTCTTTTGGAGAAATGGCTTCTTCCTGGCAGAGTGGCCTTTCAGCCCATGTTGGTGCAGTACTCGTTTCACACAGACTCTTACCAGCTTCAGCCAGCATCTTCACAAGGTCTTTGCTTTTGTTATTGGGTTGATTTGCACAGTTCAGACCAAAGCACGTTTATCTCTGGGTCTTCTTCTTGAGCAGTATGATGGCTGGACATTCTCATTGTGTTTATACTTGCGTATAATTGTTTGAACAGATGAACATGGAACCTTCAGGCATCTGGACACTGCACCTAAGGATGAACCAGACTTGTGCAAGTCCACCATTCTCTTCCTGATATCTTGGCTGATTTCTTTTGACTTTCCCATGATGTCACACAAAGAAGCAGTGTGTTTCAGGTGTGCCTTCAAATACATCCACAGGTTTGTCTCTAATTAGCTCAAATGGTGTCAACAAACCTATCAGAAGCTTCCAAAGACATGACATCATCATCTGGGTTTTCCCAAATAGTTTAAAGGCATAGTAATCTTACTGTATGTAAACTTCTGACTTTGAAGAAAGTAATGAAAAATTGTCTTAAAAATCCTTCTCTCATTATTCTGACATTTAGCAAATAGAAATCATTTTGGTAATGCTAATTGTTCTAAAACAGGAAAGATTTAGTCTGATATCATGTCAAGCAGTAAGAAAAAAACGTATGTGTCTTTTTATATAGTGTATGTAAACTTGTGGTTTCAACTGTATAAATAAATTGCTAAACTGATTAAAGCAATGCAACTCAGAAAAGAGACATCTAAACTTCAGGATTAGGGTGAAGACAAGAGATTTAATTGCAAAAGAAATTATATTATTTTTCAGTCTTTGCAATTGCACCCATTCATAAATTGTCATTTCAACTTTTGCACTTGTTGCAATTACGATTGTAACCCTGTTTTTTTTAGATTAGTAAGAAAGAAAATCAAATTCTGAAAATTTGTCCTTATTTATATCTTCTGCACAAAACATTCAATCACCTATCTAAGGATGGAGAATAACCTAATAGAACACTTTTATTTCATTGGATGTGTCTTTTCTTGGCATTTCCTGAAAATAATTCATAGGAGACATGGCCCATTTCCCTTGAGCACATAGCCTGACTTCACAAACCCTGTGTCTGATCTGCCAGTTAAGCACATCTACATCCAGTTTGCTTCAGTAACACCCCTCTGCAGCTTACGTTCTCTCCAGTGAGAAGCGTCTGGTCCACCGTCCCGGCTTCTCATTGGTCCTCTTTTGTCCCGGGCGCCCTCTCCTCCCTCACCAGCCCCTGCCTGTCGACCGTTGGCTCTCTTCTCCACCAGGCTCTGTGGGTGGCTCTCATAGAAGCCATTTAAGACCTGCAAAAATAGGGACATTTAGCAGATGACGTTCAGGTGGATACACAATTCAATGTTGATAAATACGCTAAATACATAATATCACATTTTTTTAGAGCCTATATTACAGTTTTGATTTTATCACAACTTATGAGCATGACAGGCTGACCAATAGGAGTTGGCGTGGAAAAGAGTCTGTGTTTGAGTGTAATGCTGCATTAAACAGAAGCACTGCATCACAATTTGAAAAAAAATGTAATATTGTCACAGGAGGCGAGAGATATATAAACTATTGCAATTGTTATTTTTTGTAATATGGAAAATTATATTATTGGGTATATAGTCAGCTGATTAAACCAAAATTATATATAAAACAGTTTAATCATTCAATAAGTGTATCAAGTGATCAACTTTTCTAGCCCACATTTTTGTTACCTTGGTGTCCAGCTGCTCCACTGAGTCCACTGAATCACAGAAAATCTCACTCTCAGAGTCACTCGTCAGGACCAGAGGCTCGGACAGGCCCGAGTCTGCAGCACATACGAGCACAGGTGAGGGTGGTCCTTCTACTGACAGGAATTATGAACATAATAACATAATAATAATAAAACTAAAACAAATGTTTTTGGCACATCCTTCATAGAGTTTATTATAAAAGCAGCACTGAGTGACAAAATCTGACCACTACACGCTGTCCGCATCTAATAATTAAAATCTTTTATCTTTGGTTTGGTTTTACTTCATCAATATATGAAAAAAGATGTTCTTCAGCCGTGCATACTCATAATTAATGCATGTGAACATTAACATTGTCTCACAAATGTAAGGGTTTGTGAGACAGTGTCCCCAAGATAAGCTTTCATAAAACTAACCCTAGCTCATGGGATTCAGACCCCTGAGGAGAAGAGCTGGCAAACCTTACCATGGCACAAACTGTCATTAAGAGGCGCAGTTTCAGACTCATCTTTGGCTCTGTCTTTTTCTGTGAGATCTGTAGAGACACAAATCCATAAAGTTCATAATCAATATTGTAATTTTTGTGTATGCTGTATGAATTGTATTAAAACTGAAGTTATGTAATAATTGTATAGTTGTGACCTTCTCGTAACACAAACAGAGACTGGGGGGGCCTGGGCATGTCGTGGATTACATGGTAGAGTGGCTCAAAGTGGTGGAAGAGAGAGGCCGTCTTCTCATCCATGGGCATTGTGTCAATGACCTGAGTCAGCAGACGCACAGTTAACACTCCTCTCCTATTTACTGTTTAAATGTTCTCCCCTATTTAATTTAAATGTTTATGAATATTTTAGAATATTTAACAGAAAATAGAATACAAAATAAACAGACTAAAAAGACAAACAATTCATAAGCAATGACCCAAACCAAAACTATGCCACACACTCAACCTTCCCAGCTGTTTACTGCACTATTAATACACTTTTATCATGATAAATACCTCCTGAGCAACATTTTTCATCTCATCCACGTATGCCGCCATGGCATTTTCTCTCTTCATCTCACCCAATTTGTTCCACGCATCCCTGCACAAACATAATGGAGAGGACCTCATTAGCTTGTTGCATAATTGAGACTGGGAAATTATGAAAGGGGCTCTTGGCAGACCAACCATTTGTATCGACCAACAGGGTCCCAGAAGCCCGGGCGAGGTACTTCGCATGGTCCACACACAGCCTGCTTGTACAGACTGTAGAAGCGCAGCATTACCTCGTATGATGGCCGGTAGCAACCTGAACAACAACAAACAGTATTGGGCTTTACACTCATACTTCATAACATACAGCAGTGATGTTTAAGCTCACATGCGTAACATTTACTCATTTATTTGAGAAACTATTTAAAATGTCCTTAGTTTCCAGAAGTTTCCAGGCACTTTACTGTAAATTCTGCAATATTTTTGAAAGAAGAGTTTTACTTTTCTACACACTGCAAGTCTATAAGTGACCAAGGCTTTATGTTTACACTAACATCTTTTTTTTCTAACTTTTTCTTTTGAAAATACCAGATTCTGAGGATTATGCAACGTTTTGATTGTCTGATTATGGAGATCAGCAACTGATGTTACATAAAGACACACTTTGTGAGCAGAGTATAAGGACAGGACTGAGCGAATACCATTTTTGGGGAGGTTGTGGATGACATCCACGGCAGCTTGGAAGCGCCGCTCGTGGTCGAGTGCAGGCTCTGCCATAGTTGGCACAGGCATGACAAAGGTGAGGCCTGAATGGAGCAGCTCATTAGGCCCTAAAAGTAAACAAACAATATTAAATTATACAGCTGATATGTGTAACCTAGTGATCAGTAAATTGTAAAATTGCGGTAAGCCCATGTGTATGCAATCATTAACACACTGTACGTGAAACATGCAGTGAAAGAGACATGTCATAAGCATAGAAACGAATTCTAATCAAACACCTAACGATACAATGACTCTAAAGGGATTTAGAGATGAAATGTCAAAGACAAATGAGTTGCCCTTCATCAACTGCCCTCCAGAATGCAGTAATCCGTCTGAAGTCCACAACTATCATTAACATCAGCCTGACTGACTGTCTGACACTTTCTTTAAAAACGTATGGAGGTAAAAAGTCATTACACAATACACAATTGCACAGTATTAAAATCTCTTGACTCGGTGTTTAGCATAGGGTTTTAGCTTGTGTGTGTAATAACCAGGAACATTATCTCACCTCACTCGCTGCAGGTTTTGTTTCCAGTCATAGCTGCTCAACCCCACAGTTATGAGCTCTAAATAAGTAGAATGAATACACAGGAAGATGAACGACCTAACGTACACTTTGAAAACTGTTTGAACTTCAGGTAATTGATTCTGTTTACGCGTCTATAGTCGACACTTCCGTGTCTGTCGCGTCACGTGACCACCACGTGATTCAAACTCTCATTACAAAGTTATAACAGGCTAATGATCAGACTCTATTTAACATCACCATATGTTGCAACTACGGGATTATTTTTTTATGAATGAACAACAACGTGCTTGTTGCATTAGCATACAAGGACTTTTGTTATGGTTTTTATTTGAGGTCAGTGCCAGTAAATGTAATATAGTGAACTGAAAAGATTAGTCTAATAATGGAATGAGAAGACGAGACAGACCATGCACCATGAATGCGCCTCAGTTAATCCGTTTTTGCATTTGGTTCACGCTAGAAAACAGGAAATGCTTCAGAATAAAATACTAATATATACTGTTTTATGGCCTGACCAGGAGCCATGAACCTGTCATATAAATCTCTGTGTCAATGATGTAACCACTGATTATTATTATTATTATTATTATTATTATTATTATTATTATTATTATTATTATTATTATTATTATTATTATTAT
>KN473175.1:11234-23568 GCA_000787095.1 Periophthalmodon schlosseri
GAAAGACTGGCCTAGTATCCAACGCTCGAGATCGTTAGGCTGATAGTTAAATGAGGCTCTTTATTTTCACAGACATATACTTTTAATTAACCCCAACATTCGATTAGGCTAAGTTGTTATTGCATATTTTTCCAATCTTAAATAAAGGCGCAATGTGTTAAAATAGTGTTAGGTTTGCCTCTCTCGTCCTCTTAGATTCTATTATTGTGAAAGCCCAGTTCCGGATGCGCTGGGTTGTTGAGGTTGAGCTAGTGGCTGCGCGTAAATCTTTGACATCAGCTGTGGGTTTGGCTTCTACAATAAAACCCAGGGCCCCCACACAAGAGTCGGGGTTCCGCGGGGACCTCATGCGCTAGGACCGCTCCAGCACACCGGACCTCAGCGAGCCTGTATGGTTTTCAACGGCTCCTTCTCTACAAACAGACACGCAATCAGGAATAATGTTGGGAAATAAAAAAAAAGCGGCATCAGCCCTTAAAGACGGAACCGGGACGTCCCAGAAGGCCATTGATCCTCTACGAAACCTGGGTGAGTCTTCGAAGTGACGGGGCCCGGGGAGCGGAGGAGAGCTGAGTTTAGTCCCGTTATCTTCCCCGCCCCCTTGTCCCACTGCCTCTGATAAGGATAAGAGCAAATGACGCCAATTGTTTGAGATATTCACATCCAGATTGGAAATGCATTCCCGTTTATTGTGAGTGAGTGGCCCTTAATGTTATTTAAGGCTGTATGCTCATGGCGCAACCACTCTGTAGGAATGGAGCATGATTGGGTAGAATAAATATTGATTCATTTCTTATTTTGGCTATGGCTTACTCCGGGAAAAGTATTATAAATAATGCTTGCTTGTTTTTTTTTATACATTTATTTCATTCTTAAAATACAAAAGATATCAACAGTGTCATAAAGTTAAGCATATAGAAATGAATGCAACGGAGCAGAAAGAAGAGCGACCTTATGCTATTTGTCACCTTTTCCAGACAATACCTTAACACTGATAGTCACTTTAAAACATTTCACAATACATTTATATCACAGAAACATCTTATTCATTTACATTTTTTAATTTATTGAAAACAGCAATTTGGGTTTGGAAAAAAGCATAAAGCCAGAACAATATCATGATTTGATTGGAGTTCCCTATTTATTTTACACACCAAACTCAAACTATAGTGTGCTCCTTACATGAGTTTTCGTTATGAAACCGTTTAGTTAAACCTAATGAGATGGTTCTTTGTGGTCTCTCAGAACTCCCTGTTCTGTTTTAGTCTCTAGTCTAAACCTTGTCATCAACGGCAGCAGAACCCCACCCCTCTTTTCCCTCTCAATATATGAAGTAGAGCAGGCGCTGTATGGGACCCCCCTGCCCCCCTTCACCCATGTGTCTAAACCTTATATAGAGCTGCACCATATGAGGGAAATTTGCAACATTTGATTTGAATATTTGTTTTGTACTGGGATAACAATTTTATTGTGATATTTGAATATACTTTTGGCACAATAAGTTCAGTTCAGTTAAATTACAAAAAACAACAAAACAAAAAATATACAGGGCAAGTACAGAGAGTCAAAGTAAAAAAGAAAAATCATGAATAAAATCTGTCTTTTTGTCCTTTTTACTTTCCAAAACGGTACATTTCTGTAAAACATTTGCAATATGTTTATTTTCTTGCAATACTGATTACTGTGTCAGCCTATATTGCAATATCAATATTTTTGCAATATATTGTGCAGTCTTACTCTTGTGTGTCTGTGTGCAGGAGTCCAGGACGATGAAGACGTGAAACACATGCTCCAGGGCTCTAGTCTGATCAAGGTAACTGATATTAGGAGGTGCACTTTAAGACAGTACAAGTTTATGACTTTTGCATATTTTCTGCATTCACACATTAGATCACATTTTAGGAACCTGCTGCTAATATCAAAATATGGCGTCATGTACAAATCCTAGATGAAACATTCTGCACGTCCATGTGGCATTCCACACTCAGAACTAGCCAAGTGAAATCATCATGCAGTTATTTCTGGATTCAAGCAACCCATATTTAACCAAAAGACAAATTTACAGTGGATACATTTTTGCATGGCCAGTAAAAATCTGATCAAAAATAGTCAGATAACCCAATAATTACACCTGATTATTGGTATGACATCTGATAATGAAAAACACATGTGTTGGTTGATCGGTGGATTTTTAAAGTAATGTAATTGGAAGTGCAATTAATTTTAAAATAACTTTTTTGCATAATTTTCCTTGTCAAAACCTGTTCAGGTGTGAACGATTAGAAAGAAATCCAATTACTCATGTCAGATGTCATTTATTTAAATAACATTTCAATAATCTGACCTCCATAAATCAGATAATGATCACATTTTGGTGTGCATGTAAGTAAAGCCACTGTTATGAATTTTTGTGTAGAGTATGTTAAAATGTACAGTATATATGTCAGGTGCGGTCGCCTCACTGGCAGAAGCACAGGAGTCTTCGGCTGCTGGAGGATGGGGTCACGGTTTGGTGCCAGTCCCATAAAACATCCAGTCGAGCCAAAGAGCAGCAGTCCTGTGAGTAATAATTATTGTTATTGTTATATTGCTCTTTTTTGCACAGTCAACGATACTATCCAACAGACTGTGTGAGGTCCCAGCCACAAAACCATCTATAAAATTAGAATTTCTCTGTTTTTAGAAAGTGCACTGAGAGACTGGGTGTGTAAACTAAAGCTGCTACTTAGAGCTAGTGCAGACCCGGCCGGGGTTGACTCTTGATTACAGAGGCAGAGTGGCTATTTCCAGCATAAGTCCTGAGTGATACTTTGGTTTGAATGGTTAGATTATAGGAGATGCTGCAGGGAGTGGTCTGTGGTTGTGGCAGATGTAATGAGCAAATGTCACTGTGATGTGGCTCATGTATTGGCCCTGGAGTTCTGCTGCCTTCACTTTCAGCAGGTTTACGGACTATATCCTGCATACATACAGTTAAATGTAAAAGAACAATTTAAATAGTGCACATCAAATTAAGAATCGCTAATAACAACGATAAACTACCTAACCCACAAACGTTCAGAAGCCTGCCATGTTGAACAATAGGCCACTGTCTACATTTTTGGGTATGTTTTTTCTAATGCAGTTATTGTTTGTACAATTTATTGTACAACAGAAATCAGCATGGGTGTTCTGCATTCGAAAAAAATCAAATGAATACATTTTAAAAAGAAAACAGCAATGTAAACTGCTACAGTCACTTCAAATACAAACTGACATTATAAATCTGTTAATACACAATTATTGAACCTGAAGTAAAGCTAAAGTACCCAACTTTTTCTCATAAATGTATTTTTTTCCCCACCACAAAGTGTATCATAATAGCAGAACTTTGTGACAAAAATCAGACTGCTTCACTTTATCTATTTAGAAAATATTTTGTCTGTTAAAAGGGCCGTGGGAGTCCCATCTTCTTATCTCCATCTGCAAAGCTGTGCTGGTGGCCAGCAAATTCATGCATGTATATACTAGGAATGTGCCAAAAGTTTTGTGAGAGCTAGGAACAAGTTAGATAGATTTAAATATCTTTGAAAATCATTCACCCCAATGTCATGAGCATTAACAATGATATTTGTGACTGGAAAGTTTTTCTTCTTTCCATCTTCAGTCTCTGTCTTGGAGGTGGAGTGTGTCCGTGAAGGCTGTCAGTCTGAAGTACTCCGTCGCATGGTTGACTCTGTCCCTGAAAACCACTGCCTTACAGTGGTTTTCAAAGGACCACGCAAAAGTCTGGACCTGCTGTGTGCCAGTCCAGAGGAGGCCCAGCGCTGGGCTAGGGGCATCCGCACTCTGCAAGAACGAGTGGAGAACATGACACAGAAGGAGAAACTTGACCAATATCCTTTACAACTCAGTGTGTGGTAATCACAAAAGATCTTGAATGATTAATACTTTTTTTTTTAATATCTGGGTGCCAGTAGCTCAGTTGGTAGAGTGTTTGCCCTCTGATCCAAAGGTTGGTGGTTCAAATCCCATGTTCCACATAAACATCATTGGTTGAGTGGTCAGATGGTCAGATGGTCAGATGGTCAGTGGTTGGTGGTGCAATTCCAGCTTCCACAGATAAATACTGTCATTGTGTCCTTGGGCAAGGCTTAACTCTTCTTGCCCCCAGTGTCTGTGTACACTGAAGTGTGACCACAACCATGACCAATATCTAAGCATTTGAGACCTCTGTATTTTTCAGTCACGACCTGACTATAAAATAACCGCCTTAATGCCATTTTTCACCTGGATCCATGCTTACTTGAACCGAGCTGACCAGAACCATGACGATAAGATGAGCTATGATGAAGTGCAAAACCTACTGCAGATGATCAACATCGACCTCAACGAACAGTACGCACGCAGCCTCTTTCAGGTGTTCACTCACACACTCTGTTGGGTTCTTTCAGGTGTTCTTTATCAGGCCCTGCAGAGGTATACTAAAAAAGTATAATGTTTGTGTTCTACAGAAGTGTGATCGCTCGGCTGATGGGCGTCTGGACCATGGGGAGATTGAAATCTTCTGCAGGGAGCTGCTTAGAAGACCGGAGCTGGATGCGGTTTTCATTCAGTACTCTGCAAACGGCTGTGTGCTCTCTACTGTGGACCTGCGAGAATTCCTCAGGGACCAGGAAGAGGACGCCTCTGTGACTCACGCTCAGAGCCTCATCCTCACCTACGAGCTCAACCCCTGGGGTAAGGCCATTTATATACAATCCATGGGAAGGGCCCATGAGAATATGTGCTACAGGCAATTAAGGTAGAAAAATATAATGTAGATTTATAAAGTTCTCCCACTAACTTTAGTAAATCATTCTTCATTCATCATGTGATGTGCTGTGATTTGTGTGATGTTATGTAATTGTGAAACAAGAAGTTAAAGTACATGACCTTTTTTGTACCTAGATTGTTTCCATTTGAACACAGTTTGTTTCATTGATATCAGGAAGGTCATTTACAGAAGTATATATATATATTTGTGTTGTTTCATTTTTTATATTAACACTCAAGACAACAACTCTCAGACTTGTGGTCATGGACACATAAAAATAGCACTTGGGCAAAAAATTTACATCTCATACCATTGAACTGCTAGATGAGTTTCACCACAAGAGGGCACACTTTAACCCTTGCATTATTAAGTGTACCATTAACGTAATTACATTTAAAATAATGATATCTATTTTTGTCTATTTACCCTTCTTTATTGGAAACGTGAAACTTGTATTTTGCTGTGACAGCTCAGAAGAACCACTTCATGACCCCTAATGGCTTCACCATGTACATGCTGTCCAAAGAGAACTGTGTGTTTGACCCAGCCCACGCTCGGGTCTACCAGGACATGAACCACCCTCTGTCCCACTACTTCATCTCCTCCTCACACAACACCTACCTCACCAAGGACCAGCTGACTGGGGATAGCAGTACTGAGCCTTATATTCGGTCAGTTACTGACAGTTTGATCAGCACTTTCATATCCTTTTTTATTTTATAAGTCTGTAAATCATGTATGTTTAACAGAGCTTTGAACCAAGGCTGTCGTTGTGTGGAGCTGGACTGTTGGGATGGAGAGAAAGGAGAGCCAGTCATTTACCATGGACACACACTGACCTCCAAAGTGCCCTTTGATGAAGTTATTGAAACTATCAATGAGTATGCCTTCAAAGTGAGTGGATGACATCAGTAAAAAACTGTATCCATACTTCAGTGCATGTAAGAGACCCCTTATGTGTCACACAGGCCTCGCCTTATCCTGTGATCCTGTCACTGGAGAACCACTGCAGTGTGGAGCAGCAGACTGTGATGGCCCGACAACTGCGCACCATCCTGGGAAACAAACTGCTCACTAAGCCCCTCAAGGGCTGGGACACCCGCTACCTGCCCGCCCCTGAGGTAACTGTGTCCATGCAGACATGGTCCGCACTAGTGTAACATTTATAATCATGTAACTGTTGATTGCAAAAATGTTACTCAGTGTTTACATGTTTTCAATTATAATACTCACAGTCATGTTTCTGCATTCCAGGATCTTAAAGGGAAAGTCTTGATTAAAGGGAAAAGGGAGAGTTCAGGAGAGGACCACTACAGTGCCTCAGACTTCAGCTCCTCAGATGAAGAGAGTCAGAGGGACGCCAGGTCTAAAACACAGACAGTGGAGCGGAAGGTAAAACCGTGTGTGTGGTACTAGGGCGTGACCTGTAGAATAACATAGTGTTTTTGTGTGTGACCTCAGCCACGAGCCTCCAAACTGAGCCCCGAGCTGTCGGAGCTGGTGCTGTACACCCGCAGTGTTCCCTTTAAAGGCTTTGATCAGGCCGCCAGAGACCCCGAGAGCCACATTTCCTCTTTCTCCGAGAGCGAGGCCTTAAGACTCATCAAAGAAACAGGTCTGACGCATTTGAATCTTACATAATGGCGCACCTGCTTGTCTCTGTGGTGATGTTATTGCTTTGCCTAGAATGTTTCACAATATAGAATTAAACTTACCATATCTATCTTCATGGAAATAAGCAGGTTGAGCCATCAGACCAAGTTGCAGGTCAAATCTGTGGAGTGGTCCCACTCACTGTAAGAAAGTGTATTATTAAAGGTATATTTGAGCAATAAAAACACCTGTAAATGAATAAATGCAAGATAGATAAGTTTAATGTCCTTCTGTGGAAGATTCCAGGTGGGTGGCAGACTTCTCACCCGAAAAGCTACTCAGTCCAAATTTGAAATAAAGTCATATTAATTAATAACAAACCTTTTACAGGGATGCACTTTGTTCGCCACAACAGTCACCAACTCAGCAGAATTTACCCTTCAGGCCAGCGCCTCCAGTCATCCAACTACAACCCCCAGGACATGTGGAACGGAGGCTGTCATATGGGTTAGCAAAATACATATTATGAACATCATTTATGTACAGACCTCTCACCAATTTAGAAGTGCGATATATTGCTACAAAAAAAAGAATAACAATGAAGACCAATTTGTCCCACTGACACAATAACCTAAACTTCTAATTATTATCTCCAATAATAAATTGCATAATGAAGCCGTTTAGTAGGTAGTGAGTATTTATAACAAGTCATGGATATGTTAATGGTTTGACCCTCTACAGAAAAAGTGGCGCACTGGTATAAATAAAAGCTACATATGATAACTACTGACTTCAAAATAATATTGTTCATCACATATTTATTGAACATGATATTGTAGTAATATAATATAACTGTAACAGACTTTTGGTATATTTTTGTGTTTTGTAGTGGCTCTAAACTTCCAGACTCCCGGTGAGCAGATGGACTTGAACCGGGGCAGGTTTCTCCAGAACGGTCAGTGTGGATACGTCCTGAAGCCCCCCTTCATGTGCCGGCCAGACACGACCTTTAACCCTGAAAATGTGGGGGGAGGTCCGGGCCACAAACCATTCCTGCGCACCGTCCGGGGAAGATCTCCTTCTGTAACATGGTGTGTAATAACTGAATTTGTTAAACTTGACTGATCTATAAAGGGAATTACTTGGATACAGTAAAAAATACTATTTACAAAAATACCATTTAAAAGCCCTTTGTTACCACTTTATATTAATTACACTTTATTGAGCCTTGATAAAACGTGAATAAAGACTTAAGACTTGTAATGAACATATTGTTTATTAAGAATGAGTCAGGATTAGTAACTGCTTAATTAAGGGATTAGGGCTGGGAGTTAGAGTTTGGGTTTTAATTAAGTAGTTACTAAGCCAAATTCTCAATAATTTGTTCATTATGAATTGAGTCTTTGTTCATGCTTTAATAAGGCTCAGACTAAGGTGTAGCTATTGATAACAAACAGCAAACAGATTAATATTAAAACTCTAAATAATAATAGTGATCAATAGTTTAAAATGTGTAAATTACGGGCAAATATACAGAAATATTTATTCAGATTGTTATATATATACTTTGTCATTTGTGTTTTTGGTTTTTTTTTTACTCCAGATTATTTCAGCTCAACAATTGCCTAAACCTGAATGGGATAAGCCTACATCTATAGTGGACCCGCAGGTGTGGGTTGAAATACACGGCCTTCCAATCGACAACAATAAGAAAAAGACTAATTATGTTGAGAATAATGGTATGTATTGATACTGATGAAATTTTTATTATTTTTATCTACAACTTGATATTACTTAGCAATGTATAAATGAAATAAAAGTCTGAATTAATTTCTTCTGGCAATGAAATTACTTTTAAAATGCATCAATGAGACATAAACATGAACCAACAAATTTCCCAGTGACATGCACAATTTATTTTCCAATACTTGATCAGCGATATTTATTTATTTATTTATTTTATTTATTTATTCTTTTGCATATCACCCACACCTAATTTACAATGACACGTACAAAATGACCCATAAGGCTTTTAGTTCATTGATTTTGTTTGTTATCATTTATTGCATGTAAATATCAGCTCTGGAGTAGGTTAAAATGCATCTTCTTTTTAATCATAGATCAATATGCAGTTGTTATGGTTACTTAGCAGTAAATGATTTTTTCCAAACATTCCTCCAGGTTTTAATCCTCGCTGGGACTGTACCTTTAACTTCACGGTTCACGCTCCGGATTTGGCCTTGGTTCGCTTCATGGTGGAGGACCATGATTACACTTCAGCCAATGACTTCTTAGGACAGTTCGCTCTGCCTTTCATGAGTCTACGTACAGGTTTGTGTCAAAACTATAAATATGGAGATTAATACTGGAAAAAATACATTAAATTGGCTTAAATTCGGAATTGTAATGTCTTGAGAATTTTTTTGTCTAAATTTGTTTAAATTTATTTAGATTTAGTTAGACTGCATACACACTTGTCTTGGTTTAGTTATGATATAGACCTGGTTTTGTCCTCTTCTAATCCCGATTTAGTCCTTGTCTAATATTTTAGACTGGTTTCCTTCAGATATGAAAAAATACTTAAATGGGTCAATGAAACAAGTAAAAAAATAATAATCCTGAACAACATGGACAAATATTTTTTTTCTTGAATCAAAACTAAGTCATAAATAACAAAAAAAACAAATCCAAAAACCTTGAGATCTACAAAGTAAATACATCTTAATGAATTAAAACCACTCCAATTTATATAAACATTCTGAATACTAAAGATTTAAACTCATGCAAATATTGAGTTTTTGCAGTGAGTAAGAAACAACAAATCGAGCTGGCCATGTTTTTGATGTTCACCAGGTTACCGGCATGTGCGCCTGCTGAAGTCGGATGGGTCCAGTCTGTCCCCTGCCTCTCTCTTCATTCACGCTAAAATCTCCCCGTGCAACAACAGCAGCACCAGAAGCCCCTGCAGATCCCCCAACAGGTCTCCATCCAAGAGCTCTGCCGCTAAGTCCTAAAGAGCAAAAGGACTTAGCAAAGGACATAACAGGCTCTGTGGGGGATGTGATCCACTGTGAGTACCAGCCCTGAACACATTCCTGGTCAGCCAAAAATGTACCAGTACGCTTCTCCAAAACTTGTAATACGTGTTGTCTGGGCACCGATTTTATCTCTCCGCTTACGGGTGACCAGTGGATTAAACAAACAAGACAAACAAATCCAAATAAAACTAAATATGAGGGGACTGAAAAAGGAAAACAGTATTGAGTGAAGCGCTAAATACTGTGAATCTAAGGTGAGAGAAGTTTGATTTTACTCTAATTGGCAGATGACCAATGAGATCCTCCGTTCTCCATGCATAAATATAAAAAAAAAAAACAAAACCCTGATTGGGCGGCTCCATTTGAGTTTCGCATGAGACACAGAGGAGGAGGTGGTGACCAGACTGAAGATCTCCTGTATAGAATATATAGAGAGAACCATCCCAGATTATCTAAACACTTCACCAAAGAAGATATTAATACTCTCTATGCCCATTTTACAGTAGTGGCCAAAAGCACTGATGTAATGATCGGCAGGACTGAAGCAGTCACTGGCTTCAAATTGACCAGTTTAGAAAAACATGGCATGGTGCACTTATACATTTTTTCTTAAATTTCATTGAATATGAATTATCTAGAATATCTGCTGAAAATGTTACATTTTATTTTACTTATTTTAAAGGGATAAAAAAAAACTATGAAGCCTAACACTGTCAGGTCATACCAGCTGTTTCCTGCTCTTAACTTGAAGGTCAGACACTTCACATACTCCAGCACAAAAAGTACAGCCATACAAACACACAGATAACACAGTGTTAGGAGGAGGCTGTTATATAAGCGTGATATTAATATTTACTGTATTTTAAAAAATGACTATGAAGCAGGCTTGACTTAACTTTAACACTTGAACAAGCTGATTTCCAAGTAAACCAAACCACTAATAAAGAGGCAGCTTCAGTGTGAAGTCAATGGTTTACAATGTTAATATCCATCCTTTGAAACTTTTTAACAAGTTATCAATAAAATATATTTTTTTTAAGATCATGTTGCTCGTTTGAAATGTGCAGCTTATTGCGTATTTGGGTTGTCATGTCCCATTTCCTTTAATGGTCTGCTCTGTCGAGCTGTTGTAGAGATCTGTTTGTCTTCTTTCAGCATAAAGTAGCAATTAGTAATTAGCTTTGTGGTGTTATGTAGGACCACAGCATGACAGAGGTAGCTATATTCTTTTAAAAACTCAGCACTTATGCTGTAAGTATTTAGCAACTAACACTTTTTTTAAATCAAGGAATGTTTTTTAACCAGTACATTTGTCTATTATATTCTATTCTTAGCCTGTCAATTACTAACTTTTCTAATGTTTGTAGTGGTTAGTTTTTTCCAATCAATAAATTATAAATAGTCAAATATTAATAAAGATAATATACAATGCAAATAATATAAAATAAAAATGTCTTGCAATGAGATAATATACACAGTTTATGTTTAACGTCTTTAACGTCAGTTTTTTTTAAATACTTATAGGCTAAATGCATTTATAGTTGTCAGATAAGGTCAATGTGGTTTTATAGAAATATAGAAAATAAACAATCAGACTGATAACATCAGTGATATATCTATAGGGTCCAGTGCTGCCACATGTGTACTTTAAAAAACATCAACTGTATCACCTTTTAAGATCCAAACTATCATGGAATTATTTGATATTGATATGAAATGATCACAAAATTAAGTGATAAAGTTTTGATGGACTTCGTGTTACATTTTTTGCATGAAAAGCGCTTTATAAATAGTTTGATTTGACATGTTGTTACATGATAGTTTTCCTTTTGCAAGGTGATACTGATGATTTTATATTTACACCAATGGTAGCTTTACACTGTATGTATATGGACATATCTTGATAAGTATTATTATATTATATTATATATGTTTTTTATTTTTTATTGTTTTTTAAAGGTAATGTTACATCTGAATTACTGTATGGAGGTTAGAGAAAAGAAAGCACTAAGCAGGGAAGGAGTACAATGTACTTTGGATATTTAAAAGAGTATAATTTTGTTTTATTATGAGTTTTTATGAATATGTTTGAAATGAAGACAATCAACAGTTATGAATCTGTCGTCATCTGTTTATGGCAATAATGTTGAGTTTGCACTTGCTTTTTATCTTCAAATAAAGATTATTTTCACTCATGTATGACCGTGTGGCTAATCTGGTTTTCTGTACTTGAAGCATTAGTCTAGAGTAAGTTCAATTGCATTAATAAACAGCATCATAACCCATAAATACATAAACACATGAAAGTTTAATTTATTATAAAATATCATTAACCATTAGCCGTAATTGTACTGTACTTATTTTATATATACACCGTGTTCCAAATTATTATGCAAATTGTGTTTAAGTATCATAAAGGTAAAATTTTTTGTTTTCCAGTGAAACTCATGGATGGTATTGTGTCTCAAGGCTCTTTGGGTCAGTGAAATCAATCTCAGACACCTGTGCAAATTAGTTTGCCAGGTAAGTCCAATTAAAGGAAAAACTACTTAAGAAGGACGTTCCACATTATTAAGCAGACCACCACCATTTTCAAGCAATATGGGAAAGAAAAAGGATCTCTCTAGTGCCGAAAAGCGTGAAATATACTGCCTGGCCAAAAAAAAGTCACCGCCTGGATTTAACTAAGCAAATAGGTACGAGGTACTATTGGATAATTACTCTAGGTTCAGCAAAAAGTCACCCCTGGATTTAACTAAGCAAATAGGTACGAGGTACTATTGGATAATTACTCTAGGTTCAGCAACAGCATGTGCTCAAAGAATGAGGTCAGCTGACTACCTGAATATACTGAATGACCAGGTTATCCATCCATCAATCCATCCATCAATGGATTTTTTCTTCCCTG
>JACM01078038.1:0-17148 GCA_000787095.1 Periophthalmodon schlosseri
AGTCACACAGTTACAATCACACAGTCACAGTTACATAATCACAGTTACACAGTCACACAGTCATAGTTAGAGTTACACAGTCACACAGTCACAGTCACACAGTCACAGTTACACAATCACAGTTACACAGTCACAGTCACACAGTCATAGTTACACAGAGTTACACAGAGTTACACAGTCACACAGTCACACAGTTACACAGTCACACAGTTACAGTCGCACAGCCACAGTCACAGAGTCACACAGTTACACAGTCGCAGTCAGTTAAGTAATAGTAGTAAACATTAGACAGTAAAAATTGGTTTAAAAAACAGGAACGAATTGAAGAATCGAAAAAAAATGACTGAATAAAATATATGCCAAAAACTTCAGTCACAGTTACACAGTCGCAGTCAGTTAAGTAATAGTAGTAAACATTAGACAGTAAAAATTGGTTTAAAAAACAGGAACGAATTGAAGAATCGAAAAAAAATGACTGAATAAAATATATGCCAGAAACTTCAGTCACAGTCAGACAGTCACACAGTGACAGTCAGAGGGTGTTTATTTTCCTGACAGATGATAGGCTGTAGACCTCTGCATTAAAACCCCAAACATCACTGACCATTCAACAGGAGGGAGGGTATCTGACTGAATCACAATCTTTCCATTGTTCATTTAATCGCTGCGCTCTAAGGACATACCTTCACCCGACTTAAAGGTCCTGTACCTGATATTTCCCATATATATGAGTAAAATGTATCTTGCCCCAGCACAGATATATTGTATAAGCAGCTCTTGATGTCAAAATAAGGCTACTGGGTACTGTTTGCATCTATTTATAAAGCATTTTATTGTCAAAGAATCAGGAAGTGTGTGTTAGCATGCTAGTTACTGTTAGCTTTAATGTGACAGCAAAACTCTGCTCTGGTCTCTGAGAGTTGTGAAAAGTGCTTGTCAAGTCATTTTGGTGAATAATTAGGATGCTCCGAATGCATAAGGTAAGTGAGGACTAACTTTAAACCACTGAAATCTGTTTAAAATGAACTAGCTCTGTTTTTCACCTTTTTAAGACAGTAAAAATCAGTGAAGGATATATCAAGTAATAAAGCTTTTTAGGGACATCACACATATATATCAAAACACTGAATTCATATATTAGTCTGAATACTGTTTAATGAAGTTACACATTGATCTGAACACTGTTTTTATACTGAATTCATATATTTGTCTGAATACTGTTTAATGAAGTTACACATTGATTTGAACTATGTTTTTATACTGAATTCATATATTTGTCTGAATACTGTTTAATGAAGTTACACATTGATCTGAACACTGTTTTTATACTGAATTCATATATTTGTCTGAATACTGTTTAATGAAGTTACACATTGATTTGAACTATGTTTTTATACTGAATTCATATATTTTTCTGAATACTGTTTGATGAAGTTATACATTGATTTGAACATTGTTATAATGCTCTAACACTGAAACCATCTATCCACTGTAACAGTGCCCTCTAAAGGCACCATTGTGTGTTCTGAATAACAGGAGGCAGCTGTGTGCTTTGCAGAAACTCCCTTACAGAGATAAAAAGTATCTGAAGACGTCTCAAGGTTGAAAAACACATCGGTGCAGTTGGGGATGTCGGAGAAAAGTGAAAGAGGTTTCGAAGGAGGGACCAAGGCACGCACCTGCTCAACATATTATTTACATATTCATGATTGTTGTATTTTAACTCTGGGTTTAGGGAAAGGCAGGCAGTCAGAGCGCCTGGCATAAGTCCAGCGTACGGAGGCCGTTAGGGACAACGATCTGACCCAGAGCTCTGTATTAGAATTGTATTGTATAGGGAATAAACGTTTGGGTTTATAACTGTTTGGTTTCAGTCGTCATTTTTGATAAAACACGCCTAACATCAGGTACATAGTCTTAAAGTCTAACACAGTAGTACTATTGTATCTGCAGTAGTATTATATCTGTAGTGGTAGTATCTGCAGTGGTACTATAGTATTTACAGTTGTACACAGTATCTGCAGAACTCCTACACAAATGGCTGGAGGACAAATACTTTTGAAGTCGTGCAATGTCTGGCGCCGCCTCCTGGACCTACCGTTTCTGAGTTGTGACCCGGATTAAAGAGAGAGGGAGGGGACAGAGAGGAGGAGAAGAGGAGGAGGAGGAAATGGGGGAGGCGGGGGAGTAGGAGGGAGGAGGAGAGGCGTCTGGAGTAGGAGGAGGGGTAGGTGGCGCATTTCGAGCAGAATTCCAAAGAAATCCAATTTAAGTGCACCGGAAGTCTACTCCTTCTGAATAAAACCCTCTGACCCGCTCCGTGACCTGAGTGCCCGTTTATCACCGAGACGCGGCGGCTCCGCGCGATCTGGAGCGTCACAGCAGCGACACGGAGACATGCAATATAATAGAATATATTAAACTAAACCAGTGTTTGTGCGCGGTTCCGGGCCTGCGCTTTTACGGTGAAAAGGTCCAGAAGCAGCGTGCGCCTGTCCGCGAGTTTGACTGCGCGTGCTGTGTAACGGGATCCACCTTCTTAACCTGTTTTAGACCTGGTTTAGACTTGGTTCAGGCTGGACACTGGAGAAGACTTCAGGCAAACATGAACAGTAACGGTAAATGTCAAACTTAATATTTTACATATTTTATTTAACTTAAAACACGTTTAACGCTAGGCGGGCGGATCAATGCGTCTGATCGGACCCGGTTTGGACCCGCCCTTCGGTCCGCAGACCAGAGCCAGAGTTAGTGCCGATTTAGACCTGATTTAGACCTGGTTGAGTCCCGGTTTAGACCTAGTTTAGGCCACTTGTCGGACTTGTGGAACCCTTCATTTAGGCCTAGTCCTGTTCTACAAATCTCCCTCACAGTTTAGGGTCTAGTCCTGGTTTAGTCTCCGGTGTAAATCATCTAGTTTAATCCTGCAGCAGGCCTGGGTCTGTATTCGGTCTTGGCTTGCATGATTTTAGTTGAAAAAGTCAGATTTGTGATTTATATTTAAAATGTTGGATTCTGCTCACATGAACTAGATGAAGAATCAAAAGAATCCCATACATGTCAGAACATATTTGTAGAGGTCTAAACTACAGGGTTAGCAGCTTTTATTAAGAATAAGACCCCATGGTGACACACAGGGAGAGCAATCCTGGTTTAAACTTGGTTTAAAGCTAGTTTAATCCTGGTTTAATCCGGGTTCGGTCCTGATTCGGACCTGGTTCGGACCTGGTTCGGACCTGGTTCGGTCTTGGTTCGGTACTGGTTCAGGTTGTTGGAAGATGTGAACGGTTTTTCAGGTTTCTTCAGAAACTCTGACATGTAAAACTTCTGCCCCCAGGCTCTGACAAGTCCTGGTTTGATGTAGTTTTAGTCCTGGTTTGATGTAGTTTTAGTCCTGGTTTGATGTAGTTTTAGTCCTGGTTTGATGTTGATTTAGTCCTGGTTTGATGTTGTTTTAGTCCTGGTTCAGACCTGGTTCAGGTGAGTTCTCAGTAAATATTATGTTGCAGGTTGTTAGAGGATGTGAGCGGTTTTTCAGGTTTCTTCAGAAACTCTGTCATTTAAAACTTCTGCCCTGGGCTCTGGCAAGATCTGGTTTGATCTTATTTTAGTCCTGGTTTAGTCCTGGTTTAGTCCTGGTTTAGTCCTGGTTTAGTCCTGGTTTAGTTCTTGTTTAGTCTTTGTTTAGTCTTGGTTTGGTCCTGGTTTAGTCTGTGTTTAGTCCTGGTTTAAACCTGGCTTAGACCTGGCTTAGACCTGCTTTAGACCTGCTTTAGACCTGGTTTGATCCTGGAGCTGAGACATGTTCAGACAGATGTGATTCATGTCTGTAGAAATTCAGAGAATTTGGAGATTCTGTTCCTTCAGAGTGAGACCTCCTGTTGTCGGCATATTTCTCTTCTGTGATAGTTTTCTGATCAGAGTGAGTGCCCTTGTGCTGCAGTGGCTCAGACAATTTTGTAGCAGTTTTCCTATCAGTGTGAGACCTCCTGTTGTAGTTGTTTTTCTCTCCTCAGAGAGCCACTGAAGCTGAAGTCACAGTCAGACATTAGGCTTTTCTCCACAAAACTCAAAAACTGGCTCTAGGAATATCAAGAGTGTGAATACTAATCTGCCCTGGTATGTAGATTGGACAGATGTGGCGAATCCCTTTTGTGTGTGTTCTTATCCATGCCTTTTACTAATTGTTTTCCTTTTTTACTAACACCTTTTAAAAGCCTAACCAGGGGCAGGGACTGCAAATTAGCCCATGGCTAAAAGCCTTATGTACAAGGACATTGCTTACCTTCTTGTGGCAATGTTTAATTGTACTGTTCCTGTGAAATAAACCATTAAATAAGAGTAAGCGCTTTTGTGTTGTGGTCTTCTGATCAGAGTGAGTGCTCCTGTCCAGGGCCATATGCATGATTTTTAAAATACCAAGGTCCAAAGTAATTTGACAAAAAGTACGTAGCCTAAATGATAGAAATAAAATAGCTAATTTAATATAGTTGCTTTTCTATTGGCACGCAGTATCGGACCATTAATTGAGAGACACTCTCAATAATTTGCAGAATATGTGTCTTGACTCGTAGCAGGTAGGTTTTGGAGGGGGGGTCTGTGGTTCCACCCCCAGGAGATTTTGAAACAAAATGTCATATCATGTAATCTGGTGGTATTTTTGATTAAAAATTCAAATTGTCACCAGCCCAAAAAGGACAGAGCCTACATTATCATGAATTCTTTCCAATATTCATAATAGGCATTATTTCTCAGCTACACTTATGATATTGTTGGCCTTCCTGTCATTCTTCTGACCAAAATAATGTTGCACTATCTCTGCTGCCCCCCTGTGGTTTGCTCCTCCTCTCCAGCACAGCAGTGTCTGAGCTGCAGCCTCACTCTGGACTGTGGACAGACCCTGACAGAACACTAGAGCCTTAAACTCTTGTGAAAATATGTGTTTTGCTTTTATAAGCGGTCAACAGAAATTTTGTGGGGAAAATTGCGCTTGTATTCTATATTTATATTTAATTGCGCTATTGAATACAAACGCATTATTTCCACTGCTGTTTAAAAACTCATACGTCTGTGATTAAGAGGTGAATTGTCAAACAAATAAAGTAACTAAAAGCTTGTGTGGTGTTTATGGGTCTCTACCAGTCCCTGGACTCTTTGGTTTCTCATTATATTCTGTTAATGAAAGGGCCAGTCTGTTGTGCCCTGTCTTTTCCACTGATGCTGCCTTTGTGCAGTGCGTCCTCCTGCGTCCCCCCCCCACACACAGATTCTCGTCTACCCACACACACAGACACACACACACTCACTCACTCCTCTACCCGCACATGCAGCGCATCACATACATATCAAAATAATCTACTTGCACAAACAAACATAATAATTGCTGGGCTCTTCATTAGTACAAGTTGGTCTAGGAAAAATCCCAAGGACCTCGTGGACCTCAATGCTGTGTACAGTCGTGCTCCTGTCGCTCAGTGGCTGATGTAAACCAACAGCTGAGATCCTCTCTGAAACCTTACCCTCCTCCAGACTCAGACCAGAGCTGTGTGAGGAGGGAACAATGCTCAGAAAGAATCTGGTTCTGTCCTGTGTTTACAGCATAAGTGATCATCATCATCAAAAACACCTGGTGACACGTGTCAGTGAATCTACTTTTTTTTGCATAATTGTTTGTGTCCAAACCCGCACTGGTGTGACAAATCGGACAGAAATCAGATTACTCACATCAGATTGAACTGTTCACATGACTTTTTCTCTCTGAAGTTGTATTTAGAGTGATTCATGCATGTTTGCGTAATCTTTATTCTCCTGTATTCAAGATACCATTGCTCCAAAGATCGGAGTTTTCCCCTACCCCCTAAACACACCCACTGTAGACACACCTGCTGGAGACACGATCAGCATTGCGCGAATCTGAAGTTGACGTGGTGCGTCTTGAGCGTTCACACGTTGGATGCTCTGTTCACGCGTCCAACGTGTCAGACTCTAGAGTGGAAAAAGCTGAACTTTTGGTGCTTAAGAATAATAAATTAATAAATACACTAAAGCCACTCTGTCAACCTGGTCTGCCATCGTTCACAAAGACACTGGGAAAACAAAACATCCAAAGGCACTCACAGACCGCAACAGACACCCTGGAGGCATCTGCCCTCAAATGCAAAGGCGTTTAACTAGAGGCGTCCAATGCGTTTTTGACACCGCGGTCTGAACACAGCATAAGTTAAAACAGAATGAGATAGAAACCTGTAAGTTTAATTAATAAAAAACTATTACATAAATATTAGATTCACAAATTAGTCAGAGTGAAAGTTCTGTGCTTTTAAGGATCTGTCTACTTTCAATTTCAATAGTTGATCTTTGCCGTCTAGTTTTATTTTCTCTTTTACCTCTTGCAACGGCAGCCTCAGTGTGACCTGAGCGCACCATCCTCCGACTCCGACTGGCTTTAGCTGTCTGGCCAGAGGTGAGGCGAGCTTGAGTGAATTAACGTTTTTTTCGTGTAGTTGTCAATTAAAACAATAATGTAAATGTGCTCTATCCTATTTAATCGTTGTTTATAATGAGAACAATATAATATATATAATGAAGAAAATTTTAGCTGCAGGTGCACTCAAATTGGTCACACTCTGGAGCCCCGATTTGTTGTTTGTGACATGTTTTAAACTGCTACGTAACCTACACAAGCAGAGCAGAGACAACACGAAGCAAGTTCATTTCAAACTAGAAATGAAATTTATTGATTAAATGTCTTTGAAGTGCTACACTTAAACACTAAATTGTTTAATCACCTTTAATGACCTTTAATAGACAATGAACTAAGGAAACAACTGATAGAAAGTGTCATTAAGTTGTTCCTAAAGTAAACTAAAGAAAAATGGTGAGGGACATGGGTGGGTGCAGGGTAGGGTCCTCTGGGTTGAGGTCTGCAGCCAAGACTCACTTGGTAATATGTGTTAGAACTTTTCCCTCTGTTTTTGTTACAGCAGTGTACCCGCCGCCCTCAGCGCCCCCTGCTGACATGTTTGGGAATGTGCCTGGATATGAGGGCATCGGAGGAGGTGAGGTGGGAGTAAATTAGCTCAATCTGGAGTTAAAACAGAAACTGCAAGTCTTATCACAATGATCCACATGTGTATATATTTATGACCTGTTGAGCCCTGGTTCTGCTCATACCCCAGTCCCGGTTCAGTCCCGGTTCAGTCCCGGTTCAGTCCCGGTTCAGTCCCGGTTCAGTCCCGGTTCAGTCCCGGTTCAGTCCCGGTTCAGTCCTGGGTCAGTCTTGGTTCTCACTCTCTTCTGTCTCAGGAGGATACCTGCCTCCTCCTGTGCCGCTGGAGCCCATCGCCCCTCCACAGCCTGGCCCCTCCCCTGACGAGTGGACGTACGTGCACACACATGCATTCACATGCAAGCTCATTTGCTTACTCTTTGTACAGTTTCATACGTGATCATTACAATCATCCACGTTATCTCTACAGTATCCATCTGTCTGAGAATTATATTTCATATGTAATTACTAAAACCATAACTTTTATCTTTCTCTGCAGTATCCGTCTGTTCTATGTGATTATTGTTTCTCTGTTCAGTATCCCGTCGATCACAGAGGATGAGGCTCACGAGGCGTTTAAGAGTTTCGCCTCAGGACACTGCTGCTGGAGCTCAGCACCGGCCAAAGATGGAGTCATCACTAATATGCAGCATTTTAACACCTATAGGGTAATTATTATATCATACATGTACACATATACGCATGAACATATTTAAACATGTAGCATTTTAACACTTGCAGAATAAATATAATATACACATAATAAGATCATCTCATTTTACTGACCCTCAGTGTAGATTTATCTAAAAGTGAGCTCCCGCCAGTCCAGTCTTGGTCCAGTCTTGGTCCAGTCTTGGTCCAGTCTTGGTCCAGTCTTGGTCCAGTCTTGGTCCAGTCTTGGTCCAGTCTTGGTCTTGGGTCCGGTTTAGTCCTGGTTTAGTCCTGGTTTAGTCCTGGTTTAGTCCTGGTTTAGTCCTGGTTTAGTCCGGGTTTAGTCCGGGTTTAGTCCGGGTTTAGTCCGGGTTTAGTCCGGGTTTAGTCTAGTCTTATTTTCAGCAGTCACACCAGAGCGAAACATTCACAGCTCTAAACCTCTGTAAGCTCATGCAACCTTTATGTCATGTGTGTAAATGTGTGGTTTTGTATGTAAATGTATGGTTTCGTGTGTAAATGTGTGGTTTTGTGTTGTTGCAGTATCGTTTGGAGACCTTCACTGAGTCCAGGTCGACTGAATGGGCCCAGAAACCCCACGAAGGTAACTGTGTTCTGTCCTCTCCTGTGATTGGCTGTTTTACCCTCTCCTCTCATTGACTGTTTAAAACCTCCTCTCCTCTGAATGTCTGTTTCTCTTCTCCTCTGATTGGCTGTTTGGCATTGATTGACAGGTGAGACTGCAGATTTTTACACTCAGCCCGCTCCTCGACCCTGGGAGGTCGCAGCCACACCCCCGAGCCACTTCACCGATCACACGGAGAACATCAGAGTGCCATTTACTTCATCTGTCAAGGTACAACTCATGGATCTATTAAAATAACTGGATAGGTTATTGCTAGCTTTGTCTCGAGTTGGATTAGTGGCCACTTATTGGTACTACAATGAAAAATACCTCCTGCCCAAAAATAATTTTTCTCAAAGAGCGCAGTGTAATCACAAACTGCTCGTGTTCGGCTGTCATTGCACCTACAGCTTTCACAAAGGTCAAATTTGGTGGCGATTTTTAGCTATTTTCAGATCATAAACTTTTTTTCAGCTCAAAATCCGTCTGTTGTCTTAAAAAACGCTTTTTAATCATTAGCTTTGGCTACACTCTGTGTCCATTCTAGCTAAGCTCAAGCGCTGATTGGTTAGAGCCGTCATGTGGTACGACATGAATGAGCATGAGAGCGATGCGAACGAGCCGAACTGTCATGAATGAGCCATAGGTTTAGAACATGGTTCAGAAGATTTATTATTCCCTTGCCTCCTTCACAGCCGCTCCGCTCACTCTCATTGTGCAAAGTCTCTTGGGGGTTAACTCAACTGCACATGGTCGATGGGCAGAGCAGGACCAGATGTACCTAGCTGCTAAAGGCTAAACTCGCGACATACGTCATTGTGCACAGCCCATTGACTTCAATGGGCGGCCATGTTTAGGCCCCGGGGTTTGGTACTGCTACTGCTGCTGCTGCTATTACTACTACTACTGCTGCTGCTACTGCTGCGACTACTCCTACTTCTACTGCTACTGCTAGACTCCTCAAGTATCTCGTTTCTGTCCTTTGAGGCCTCTCTGACACGCCTCTCCCTGAGGTTTAAACATGGCATTGGTGAATAGAGTAACCTGAGCGGAGCAAAGCGAGCCGAAGCTAACAATTAAAAAGCTGTTTTTAAGACACCTTGAGCTGAGAAAAACTTTATGATCTGAAAATGGGCAAAAAGCAACACTACACCTGTCACAATAATACATTTTGAAGAACGATATATTGCTAGAGAGAAATATGATAAACAATAATACTGAAACTACTTTATGCCACTGACACAAAGCACGATAATCCCAGTAAACCAATTTTTAAATATACAATATCACTAAAAGGCCTGAGCTGCAACAAATAAATAGCATAATGAAATTATAATTAGCCATTAGACTCTGGTACTGTTTCAGAGGTGAGCTGTTCCCATAGACTGTATAAAGAAGTGAACTAAGTGAGTGTGACATCACCCATAGCGTTCGGCTCCAGTCAAATGAAGCTCATCAGCCTAGCAGTTATAGGGCGGATTTGGAGCAGAGTTCCATATTTGGAATTCCGACCGTGAGTATCAACCAGCAACCAAAGAGCCAATCTGCAGTGAAACTGTTGAAGGTAACGCCCCTTCCCGCCCACACAGCTGGTTTGGCAGGGAGCGGGCGCTTACCAACGCTATCAATCACACCTGTTGCTAACGCTAGCAGGAGCAACCTCAGGGAAAGAATGTGCATATCTTTAGTTACGAACACAATAGCGAAACAAAAATACCAGCATCATGTAGAGCGGGTTAATCATAATATTTTAAGACCAAAATGACGTCTTTTAAAGTGAACTGGAGCCAGAGTTGATGGAGCCAGAAGCACGCCCATGCTCACTTCATATTTGGAACGCGGCGTCTAGCAGGTTAGCTATGTCCATTTATATATACAGTTTATAGTGTTCCTTTCTGCTGTTGTCACAAACCTCTGATTTCACATCTTCCTGTGTTTTTTTCCTGTTTGTGTTTTTACCACGTCATCATCATGTGAGGAAGGCTATAAGAAGTGGCTTAAACATGTGCTCAGAGCTGTCAGGCTAACGGCTAAATTCTCTGGTCTAAAGTCTTTAGAGTAGTTTAAAGCAGACCTATTCTGCAAAATTTTTCAGGGCTTTTAACCATGTTATAGTTGTTTCTGTCTCATTTGCCCTCTGAAGTTGTATTTATAGTGTTTCATGCATGTTTGCGTAATCTTCTTGTTTTAACCCCGCTCTACATGATCCTGGTATTTTTATTTTGCTATTGTGTCCATAAATCAAGATGTGAACATAAATAACAGACAAATCAGGCGCCTTCTTTTCCCGAGGTTGCTCCCACTAGTGGTAGCAACAGGTTTGATTGACAGTGCCCACTCCCTGCTAAATCAACCAGGTTACCTTTAACGGCTTTCTCCGGATTGGTTCTTTGGTCGCTATGAGACTCGCGGTCGGAATTCCAAATATGGAACTTGGCTCCAAATTCGCCACTATAACTGCTATCCTTGATGGCTGGACCCGAACGCTATGGGTGATGTCACACTCCCTTCTCTCCCCAAAACATCACCTTGTACATGCTCAGTACGCCTCTGCTGCAAACTTTACCACCGCCTCGGGGGGGGGGGCGGTTTGCTCATTTTAGGGGATAGAAAAGATTTGTGTCATTTAAATAGTTATAACAATTAATAACACGGTTTTAACTCTTTAAATGTGTGTTTCAGGAGTGCTACAGCTGTCGCGCTCTGGGGACGATTCCGTGTGACACCTGCCGCGGAGACGGGAAGGTGAGACACACGACGACCAATCACATGTAGCCTCGGGTTAAAGGGAGAGAGGGAAGACACCAAGTGATTCTTTAAAAAGAGAGGGAGTGTTAAAGATGGACAGGGGACAGAAAGTGAAAGAGAGACCAGGGGAGATGGAGAGAGAGAGAGAGAGAGAGAGAGGGGGGAGAGAGCCACAGAGAGGGAGGGGGGCAGAGAGAGTGTTGGTTTGTTTGTTTGTTTACCTGTGTGTATCTTGTGTGTATCAGAAGCCATGTTGGGTTTGTAACGGAGCAGGGACCAGAGACGAGCAGAACTGTTCACACTGCAATGGCACCGGCACTGACAGGTACAAATGTGTGTGTGTGTGTTGCTAAAGAGTAATGAAACTTGAACTCAAACAGTTACAGTGCGGCCTTGAGCCATTTACTCAAAACTCAATAACACTGTTCCCTTTTAATACAAACAGAAATTTGGCGTCACCCCACAAAATACAGCTCTTTTCACCTGCTACGACCTTAGATTCAACATTGTGCAGTGTTCAAACCTGGTTATGAGTTCCGAGTCCAACCCATCAGTTCTAATCTAATGGAAAATGATAATCCAAACGTATAATCCCACGGAAAGGTACCGGTAATCCATTTAATGATTCCAATGTAAAAGAATATATTCCACGGAACAAATTCTTTAGTTTATTCTCAGAATAATGTTAGTACCAACTTGAGTGGACCACACAAAGGTGTCCTCCCCGCACAGCTGTAGTACACTTATAAGCCTCTCATTCATAAAAGTGATACAGAACATCATATACAGGAACCACTGATGACAGTACATTTAAATTAAGTTAATATGATTAACTGAAATTCAGGAGCAGGACTACGCCTCAACCTCCTACTGCTCCTCTCCAGCGATCCATAGCTCACCTCAACCACACCTGAATCAGCTAGCAGCGTGGTCCTTGCTAGTGAAATACAACTTTTGTGGCTATTCTACACTACTACTTCTACTACTGCAAAACTACATACACACTGTTTGTGTTCCAGGTGCGACAAGTGCAGTGGCCGAGGGACCAAAGACTGTGACATCTGTAAAGGAAAGAGGCAGCTGCTGGCCTACATCAACCTCAAAGTGGAATGGTACTGCCAACCTCACCGTATACAGGGGGGAGGGCGTCTGACACACAGGGAGGGCATCTGATACACAGGAAGGGCCTTTGACACTCTGGGAGGGCCTTTGACACTCTGGGAGGGCTTCTGACCTGTTTTGTCACAGGAAGAATAACACTGAGGACCATGTGGTGCATCAGGAGTCTGGACTGAACTCAGATGACCTGCAGAGCGTCCACGGCAAAGAGCTGTTCAAGAACAACAACTACCTGGTACTGCAAATACTGCTAATACTACAAATGCTACCACTACTACTACTGCAAATACTACATATACTACTACTACTACTAATACTACTACAGATATTACAAATACTACTGCAAATAGTACTGCACATAGTACTGCACAAAGTAGCCTTGTTCAGCCCTGGTTTAGCCCTGGTCTAACCCTGATCTCTTTCAGCTCTATCCTCTGGTTGGATTTCCAAACCCGTCAATCTCTGAGGCCTCAGACCGAATGATCCGAGACCATCAGACCAAGTATGCCCAGAGCTCCAGGATCATGCAGCAGGTACCATTGCTACTACTACTACTACTACTACTGCTACTTCTATTGCTACTACTACTACTGCTACTGCTACTACTGCTACTTCTACTACTGCTTCCTCTACTACTGCTACTATTGATACTACCACTGCTGCTTCTGCTACTGCTACTATTGATACTACTATTACTACTACTACTACTGATTCTACTACTACTGATACTGCTACTACTGATACTGCTACAGCTGATACTGCTACTGCTACTACTACTGCTACTACCACTGATACAACTACTGCTACTGATACTACTACTACCATTATCACTACCACTGCCTCTATCTCTATAGTAATTATAATACCTTACATGGGAAGGCTCCACACTGTCATTTTTCATCCACTCCACACTCGGTGGTACCAAGCTCCTATTGTAGCCACAAGTGCCCTGGGGCAGCCTGACAGAAGTCAGGCCAATGCCAATGTAAACCACCTTCATACTAAGCAATGTGGGTAAAGTTTCTTGTCGAATAACACAACGACAGTTTGCACCCCTCCTGCTCCTACCACTACTGTGAATACTGCAGTGTAGCACTGGTACTGCTACAATACCAGGCTACAGTACTTGCCCATACACTGAGCCCTTTAGACCCCCTGTAGTCTGGTTCTGATCCTGCTGTAGTCTGGTTATGATCTTGTTATGATCCTTTCATTCCAGAGGCAGACGGTGGAGCTGATCCCGATCTCTAAGGTCACGTACAAGTGGAAGGGCGACTCCCACATTTTCTATGTCTACGGCAATGAGCGCCACGTGAGTGCCGACTACCCCGCCACGTGCTGCTGTGTGATCATGTGACCGGCCTAGTGCCACGCCTACATGTGACCGGCCCTGCCCTTTACCCGGCCACCTGGTGCTGTGTCATAATGTGACCTGTGGGGCCCCTTGCCCCACCCATGTGTGACGAACCCCGACACCTGCTGCTGTGTCATCATGTGACCTGTGACCTGCCTCCACATGACCCGCCACATGACCCGCCACATGACCCGCCACATGACCCGCCACATGACCCGCCACATGACCCGCCACATGACCCGCCACATGACCCGCCACATGACCCGCCACATGACCCGCCACATGACCCGCCACATGACCCGCCACATGACCCGCCACATGACCCGCCACATGACCCGCCACATGACCCGCCACATGACCCGCCACATGACTCGCCACATGACCCGCCACATGACCCGCCACATGACTCGCCACCTGACTCGCCACCTGACCCACCTCCTGTCACACCCACATGTATGTATCAGTAAAACACTACACTAAACACAATATTCAAGAGTCAATTTGATTCAACAAATCTCAAAAATTAGGTTTGTTTAAAGTACGGTTACCATAGCAACGTCTGCGCCAAAGTATCTGGGCATGCTCAGTTTGAAAAAAAGGACAAATCGGGTAATAACACTACCTGCTGCTGTGTCATCGTCTGACCCCCTGTCACGTGACCTGCCCCATCACGTGACCCGCCCCCGTCACATGACCTGTGGTGACCGCAACGGGTGATCGGAATATGAAATGAAATTATATGCAGTTGTATTATGTGTTTTCAGCAATCCTCACAGACTGAAGGAGTGCTCTAGGCCTGGTTTCTTTCAGGCCTGCTTCAGACCTGGATTAGACCTGGTTTAGTTTTCAGTGAGATCTGTTTAGTCCTCAGTAAGACCTGGTTTAATACTGGTTTAGTCCTCAGTGAGTCCTGGTTCAGACCTTGTCCTGGTTTAGTCTTGTTCACTTGGGTTAGTTTCAGGGACCTTAGATAAATACTGTTTTTGAAAAGTAAAACTTCCCCTGAATATGACCTGCTGAGACTGGACAAACCTGGGTCTAGTCCTGTTCAGTCCTTCAGTCCTGGTTCAGTTCCAGTCCTGTCTAGTCCTGGTTCAGTCCCAGTCACGTTCCGGTCTTGGTCCTGTCCCGGTCTTGGTCCTGTCCTGGCCTCCTTCGGTCTGTGAGCTGTTTGGGTTTAGGGTTTGACTCTTTTTAAAAATGTTTTCTGTCTGAAACTGCCTTTTATGACCACTCAGACCTCACACCTCAACTGTTTCAGAACCTTTTATTTGGACCTGGTCTAGTCCTGGTTTAGACCTGGTTTAGTCCTGGTCTCGTCCTGTTTTTTATGTTTACATTTAGTTTTTAATTGTAAAGCCATATTAAGAGATGCCACGAAGTCCAGACTAAACCTTAAATGTGAACACACGTTTAACATGTTTCTAACCTGTTTTTTACTAACACACTTGTTCTGGAGGAAGTACTGCATGAGTCACTACTACTACCATGTACTGTTACTACTATGTACCATGTTTTAATACAATGTACTGTATACCTTCTGTATCCCGGGGTGTACAGTTAAAATGTGTGAATAAAATGAGTCCCTTTGAACCATATGTTCTGTTCTGACCCCTGACCTTTGACCTTATTCTGACCTCTGACCTCAGACTGGACACATGGACGGAACTCAGAACTCTTAAATGCTTAATGATAGAGTGTTGGGTCTGGAGGGATGGTCTGCTGTGATTGGTCATTCGAAGTGATGAAGTTTAGGAACAGGGTTATTTGTAAGTTAGGAAACGGGTTCTGGTTAAGGTTTAGGTTAAGGTTAGAGTTTAGGTTAGGGCTTTGGTTAAGGTTATGGTTTGGAAAATATTTTGGGGTAGTTATCAGAAGTAATTTTAAGGCTACAAGGTGACACATTTCTTCTTATCTTAACTTACACCATCAAATAAAAAATAAAACAGTCCAAATTACCACATTTTAGGCCTGTTCATAGCAATAGAAGTTAACACATTACCAGACCTACGTGGATGAGATCAGATAAACCAGCAACAGAATGAGAATATGCATCAAGATCATCAAGATACATGATAGCTAAAGATTTAACCAAACAAACATCCTGTGTCACTGTGTGAACAGTGTAAAGCTGTAAGGACACAACACCATTAAGTACTATAAGGATGCACCGTAAGTGTCTCTGACTGTGGTTATGAACAGTGCAGCATATGGACAGATGAAATACATAAAGAGCAGGTAAAGTGACTTCAATGTATTTTACCTGTGTTTCATATAACATCACAACATTCTATAGACCAATCATATTTAATACAGATAGGGGCAAAATAAAATGAATATTTGTTTGTGTAATACAGTTCTTGGGTTTAGTCACTAGAAATGATCAGGTTCAACATTTGTGAATTTACCTTTTTGGATATTTCATGGTAAAGTACAATGTAATCAACAGGGAAAACAGACTCTGTCCCCTGAGAGTATGACATCATCACATTCTAGAATCTGAAAAACACCAATTGATACTTTGCAGTGAGATCATGCTGGGAGTGTTCTACATGTATGTCTATTGGTGGAATGTTCAGCAGTTACCATGGTGACGCAGTGCACACATTAGCAAACACAGACAAAAAAGTTTTAAGATCGTCTGAAACCTCAAGAAAAAACACAAAATGAATTTAAACAGCATATGTTGGCTAATGCTAGCTAGGTTGTGACTAATTTTATGTGTGAGACTTGTTAAGTGTGTAAAATTGTTTGTTCTGGTGTATGCGTCAAAGAGGACCAAAAGTCAAACATAAAGTCAGAAGGGTTTAATGAGTTTCGTACAGGTGAAGTGAACAGTGAAGCGACGGACTCTACAGAAAAGATGAGAGTCCTGTGCATGTTTACAGTTTTTATAGTGTCTATCAGTATGTGTGTGTGTGTGTGTGTGTGTGTGTGTGTGTGTGTGTGTGTGTGTAAGGGAGCATGTGTGTGTGTGTGTGTGTGTGTGTGTGTGTGTGTGTGTGTGTAAAGGAGGATCCTCTTCTGGTCAGCCTAGCGTTATCTTCTTGAGCTCCCACGCAACGGCAGGGCCACAGGAATTCACAACTTTATGCTTGACTCCAAGCATCAACGTCTCCTATTCTCCTTTATGTGTCTGCTGTCTTACTGGTATTCACTTGTTATTAACTTTAGCATTAGTATATCAAGATACAATTTTAAAGTAGTGCACATTGCTAAATGTAGATACTTATAATTCCCCCGTTTCACACCATGCCATATGGTGTGAAACAGCCAGAGAAAAGAAAAACAATATCAAACAACAAGAAAATAAAACAAGAAAAACATAACAAGAAGCCCTAAATGTGACCTCTCTTTTCACTTGTATCCCCACAGCAGTAGCAGTGGAGGCGGCTAAGAGGAGGTTACTGCAGGATACTAAGCTAAAAGAGAGAACTAAATCGGACCAAATCTGCAAACTGCTGGAAATTTGTTTAAATACTACATATTTCCAGTTTAGAGGGAACTTCTATAGGCAAATCCATGGCTGTGCCATGGGCTCACCGGTCTTTCCTATTATGGCGAACTTTTACATGGAAGATCTGGAACCCTTTACTGCACATA
>KN473176.1:0-14437 GCA_000787095.1 Periophthalmodon schlosseri
ATAATAATAATAATAATAAATGTATGTAGGTTTAAGGATCAGACATGGCAGTTTATACCTTTTTTTAGACATTCTTTCCATTTTAGCTCTTCATGCTATATAAATGATATATAGTCAATATTCAAATATAACATATCTTCAAAACAACATCACAATATATATCAAAATTTTAATAATCCGTTCACCTGTTCTTTATGAGCACAGCAAAACATTAAAAAATGATGGAAAAAATATTACGTAAAAATGAAAAAAAAAAAATGTTGCCTATATTTTAAAATAAAGCAGACATTTTATGCTTTGTGTCTTGTAGTGGTAAACTATTAAATCACAAATTTCAGTTTCAAAAAAACAACTTTTAAATGCAAATAAATCATTGTTACAGAGTTGAACGTGTCTGCCCCAGCTCTGAGGACACAGATATGTTATGTTTGTAAAATTGTAAACAACCAGATTTTGTGCACAGCTTAATATTATTTTGACACAGACTGCAAACTGATACATTGATATAGAGAACATAATTGGCCACTCACAAAAGGCTGAGCTCAAATCACCTCTTCCTCCTCCTCAGACACTTCCAGGGCATCAGGTACAGACATCAGCATCAGATAAACAACAGTCTATCTACTCTGCGCTGCAAAAAAGGACACCAGGACCTAAAATGACTCATAATAGTTTTGACTATTTTTGACAAGTTTTGTTATAGTGGTTTCATTAGCCCTATTGAAATGCTTTGGTTCTTATTATTATACCTGATCGGAGATTGCTAAGCTGCACAATGTAACTTTCTGAATGGAACACGCCACCATGGAGATATGAATCACATATGACGAGTTAAAGTGCAAAAACAGATACCTCCGTTTTGAAAAACTGCCAAAAAGTTAATTCCGAGAGATGGAATGGAATAATGTTTTGATAGCAATAAAACAGATTTGGCTTTTGGAAAATATTACTATACTAAGAATAAACTGCAAGCCTCCGATGACTTTTTCAAATGGCACTTATCTGTTTTTCCAAATGAACTCTTCATACAGTCTGGATAAGCCTGGATACAAACCACAATCTATGATCTATGTAGTAGCGCCCCCTAGGCTTAGAACACTACTTACTATAAAGAGCAAAAAATACTTGATATTATTCTATTATTATCTATAACGCTATTCTGTAATAATAAATACATAAATGAATAAATAAATAAGACAGTGTGAATAGAGTCAATAGATAGTCTCTTATTACACATCTTCAATTTTTTATCAAAGTGAAGTTCTGATTTATTGGGAAAAGTTTGACCTAACAATTATTTCTATCAGACATGGGAATGATGCTTCCAAAACACACAGAAATATGGATCAAATTCACAAGAAATAGACAATACCAATGCTTATATCTGTCATTTATATGGTCATTTATTTAGTTGAAAATTGTTGAAACTTGACTGAAAATTCTGTAGGTCAGTGGCTCTCAAACCAGATCTAAATCAAGTATATAACAGGACTATTCCAGGCCTAATCTAGGGCTAAACCAGATCTATAATCTACATCTAAAAAACATTGCAAAAATCAAAGGTATACTGTCAAAATCTGATTTGGAGAGACTTATCCATGAATTTATCTCCAGTAGGTTAGAGTACAGTAACGGCCTCTCCAAACGAGCGTTAAGACATGCTCAGGTCTCTGCACTGGCTCCTGTGGCTCAGAGAATAGACTTTAAAGCAGCTCTGCTTGTTACAAGTCTCTCCATGGCCCAGCACCAAAGTACATCTCTGACAGGTTAGTGCCATATAAACCATCTCACACTCTGAGGACTTCAGGGACCGGCCTCCTGCTGGTGCCCAGAGTCAGGACTAAACACGGGGAATCAGCGTTTCAGTTTTATGCAGCTAAAACCTGAAACAATCTTCCTGAAGATGTGAGACTGGTCTCTACTTTGACAATGTTTAAATCCAGGCTCAAAATGGTTCTGTTTAGCTGACTGAAAGATTTTTACTCTGCACTCTTCTCTTTTAATGTGAAGATGCTTATTTATGTTGTTTGACTTGTTTGTATTGTGATTTTAATGTCTTTCTTAAAGACATTCTGTAAAGCACTTTGTGTGAATTACTTTGTGTACGAATTGTGCTATACAAATAAACTTGCCTTGCCCTTGACTTGCCTTGCCTATAACAGGACTATTCCAGGTCTGATCTAGGGCTAAACCAGGTCTATAACAGAATTATTCTAGGTCTAATCTTGGGCTAAACAAACAAATTATCCAAAGGAGGACAAAAAAGTGTATCAAATGAACTCTAAACTAGGTAAACCCACAAACTGAAGAACTGTCCAAGTACCTGAAGGATCTTGAGTGAGTAATCAGAGGGAGACCTGTCACCATAACACATTTATTTTGAAGTACGATATATGGATGAAGAAAATATTGATAACATCGATTACTAAATTATGCCACGGACACCCTAAATCCCTAATATTGTTAAAAACTTGAGCTACATTAAATAAATAGCAGAATAAAACACTTTCACAGTAACACAGTCGTTAGTTTGAATTTATAACGAGTCATAGAAGTTATTTATTCAACCATTTACTGCTCAAATCTTATCGTATTGCCAAAAAATAACCTAAAATGTCTCATTATTACAAAGAAAACATACCCACGATGAATGTTGACCCCCAAAAATGATTATTATTCCCTCTGTCATATATTGAACGATAAGTCGATATAATAATAATAATCATGACGGGCCTAATCAGAGGATAAGTCCGCTGTTTGCATTTATTGTAAGTCTTATAATAATGATCATGGTCACATTTTTGTAAGCTCAAAGCGCTTTACATCAAGGAACCGCTCACCAATTCACACACACATTCAACGCTCTACCAGCTGTGCTTCTGTCGCATTTTGAGTACGCGCGACCACAGCCGCTGATGTAAGCTGTTATATGTAAACGTTAATGAGACCTTAACATTGTTTTGTCTGGATTTACCTGCCGTATGTCCTCGTAACATACACCTCCTCCACCTGTGCATCCGACAAACAAAGTCACGCCTCAGAATTCCCCCCCCTTTGGAACAGCTGGAGTCTGCAGATGTGTGCTCCCATTAAACGCATGCACTTCTAGGAAACGGTGAGCTCCGTGACTGTATAAACAAACAGCTGTGTATATCCACTGCTTCACGTTCAGCCAATGGAAAAACAGTGCAAAGACATGACCAGACCGGAGCTTTGAATCACATCCACGTTTGAATTCTCCACTGGCACAAGCTGTTCTGGAGACTGCAATGCAAGAATGGACACTTATTCATCATGTATTGAACACACACCAACTTGTATTGAAATACCTAAGGGCGGACTCAGCCTACATACATTACATAAAGAGACAATTTAATGTGGTGACCGCAGAAAAAACAGGAGAAGGGAAAGACAGGCGGACGGCATGTATTATGATTGCACAGGTTTAATGAGAGATTCCACTTGTATTAATCATTGGTTTACAAGCAATGTCAGCATACAGTAATGTAGTTGTAGTAGCAGTTGTAATGCTTCACAAACTTTTTTCTTTTTACCAGGGACCCATTAATCTAGATTTCAGTGGGTTTGGCTAGTTATGATTACTTAAAGGAACTGCGTGTACCTGCGCTCTTACAGTTTGAAAAAAAATGTGTTACAATCCCAGCTGAACCTGGGTTGCCTTTTCCTTAACCTACAGCTACAGGACACATACAAGTTCTTTCACAGTATATCAACATGTGAAAGCACAGAATCTCCAAAATTCACTGACTGAGCTGCGGAGGCTGCACTAGCACCGAGTAATGATTAGCTGCAGGTGCTGGGATTTAGGTAGTGACGATTCAGATCAGAGAGAGGCATTTTAGGTTTAAACCAACTGGATTTCAGCCTTCAAACTGGCAACCCAAACGAGAGATTCGTGAGGCTCGTTCTGCTTCCTGATTGAATAATCATCTTGAGAATCAAAACACCAAATTATAACATAAACAAATTGGCATCATGTCCAATGTTTTTTGTAATCAAGAATAAATCAGCATTAGAATTGTCATCAGTAAAAGTCATTTGATTTGAACATATTAACCTCATCTGGGGATACAGTTAGGTTAAGTTTATATAATTTAAAATGATCGACTGATATCGTTTTTTTCATGGTGCGATACTGATAGAATCCAGAGCAACCGATGGCCGATAAGCTCTGCCAATACTTTTAGGCTGATATACAATGCCGATTTAATATTGGCCTCTGCTGGAGATTTAAGGCCAACAGCCGATACGCTAAGAACATACAGTTCCTTTAAACTGGACTATGACAGTAATTTCGATAAAACATAGTTAACACACATATATATAGTCTACAAAATGACCTTGCAGTTAACAGGCTAATAGTAAGGTTCCCTGTGCCATTACTTAAAATAAATAACTTGAGTAGAATTTTTGTTCACAAGATAATAACGTTAAATAACTTGTATTTTTGAGTGAAGTATCCCAGATGTTCACGCCTGTGTATAATTAGCATAACATTCATTGCACAGGTAGAAAAATATGCAAAGTGACGAGTTAACTCTTCTTTTTTTTACAATAAACCTTTACATCAGATTTGTGCCCAAAATCTCTCATCCATTGTCTCAAATAAAACATAATAATCAAGGAATGTACCAGATTAAAACAACATTAGAACAATTAAAAAAAAAAGTGTACTTCATATTTTTCTGTAAACTAGAAATTATCAGGCAAGCAGCATTTCACAGCATCTCAGTCCAATATGGAAAAAGCCGTCTTCAAGAGGATGGATATAAAGCTAAACACCATAAAATCAAACTTTACATAAAAAATTAAAAACAAAACTTGAAATTCACGTAAATGCGGTTATAGAGCGTGAAGAAGGCATCGAGAGGTCGCGCTGTAATCCAAGCATTGCTCTTGTTTGACATCTTAAAGGGCCACTATGTAACATTTATGGTGGAGCCTTTTTCTCCAAGGAGATTTTTTTCTATGGCATGGCATTAAACCTATCTGCTTATATTGAGACAAGCAGGTAGCACCACAAGGCCAAGTTACAGGTCAGATCTGTGAAGAGGCAAGCACACACACACCAAGAATGCTAGATTTACAACTGGACACCTATAACTGGCATCAAATTTACAATCTCCCATTTATTCATACTGTGAAACAAACAGCAACTAAATTACATCTACATGGACACAAGAAGGTGGCGAACCCTCCACCGGAAAAGTTACATAGTGCCCAGTTAAATGTCTGTTGAAAATGAAGCTCGCATTTTACACTGATGATTGTGGAAATATTGGCATATTTAGTAAAGTATTTAGTGAATTTGGTCATTTCAATTTTCAGTCATTTCTTTTAGTAATTTATCTGCTAATTTATACAGTTTAACTTTTCTGGTGACCAATCTCCCACCTGCCTGTCAGATCATGTTATTACCTTGCCTGAAATGTTCCACAGTATGGCATTCAAAGTATCTACTTCAATGGGAATAAGAAGGTGATGCATCAGGCCAAGTTGCAGGTCAGATTTGTCAAATAAAACTGCATGCTTTTTAACAGAACATATGCCAGATATAGGGATAATGCCACACTTTCAAACATTCCAGGCAAAGCAATATTATCTCCATGGAGACAAGCAGGTGGCCCCAACAGACAAGTTACATCGTGCACCTTTATAAAACATGCATTATTTCTGGGCAAATGTACACACAAAGGTCCACAATTGAACATAATTCATGAAAAATAACAGAAGAATCAGAACATTGATTTGCAGCAACTAGTATTTCTGTGATTCATCAGGTTAAGTTAAAAAACGACCACAAACAAAAAAATTGAAATCCCAGGATGGTTCAGAGCACTTTTTTTGCTTCCCAAAGTTAAAACCACAGACTCCTGGACACTCACAGAGTGAAACAATCCCTTTAAACAATGTTTACATGAATCCATATACTTTAATATAAGAACTGCACAGTCTCTGCAGACGGCTCCGCAGACGGCTCCGCACATGCCACTGTCCACTGTCAAATACCCAACGCCGAGCACAGCACATCCAGTTCCTTCTGCGCCTCTAACGCCTGGAGGAAAAACACAAAGATATATTTGTCCATTTAATATTTAATCTCCATTCAGTATTTTAACTATATATGTGATTTATCCCAAATAAATGTGGCTGAACTAACCTGATCGGCTCTATCCAGGTCTCCTTTTTATTTTTAGTTTTTTGATTATAGAAGATTAATTAAAAGATTATATTAAATGATAACATATGGATTTTAAGGACACATATTGGAGTATAAATTTGGTTCACCCTGACTCTTTCTCTCTAATTTAATGTACCTGATTTTTTTCCACGTATTTGAGCAAATTTGTCTTGTCCCAGTACAGATATATTGTATAAGCAGCTCTTGAGGTCAGAATATGGCCGCTGTGTACTGTCTGCATCTAATTATAAATCTTCTTATTGTCCGAGTAACAGAAAGTGCATAGTTAGCATGCTAGTTGTTTTTAGCATTACCGTGACTCCACTCTGGCCTCCAGAGAGTTGTGAAAAGTGTTTGTAAACTCATTGCAGTTAATAATTAGGATGCTCGAAATGCATTAGGTAGATGAGAAATAATTTAAGACCACAGCAAACGTTTAAAATGAACTAGTTTTGTAAAAATCAGGTACAGCGCCTGTAAACACGCCTCCTCTGTGCTGTCATGCGAGATGCGGTTCGCTCTGTTTGCAGTGATTACCCATTTAAGTTCAGGATTAATTACAGATTATTACATTAACCCAGGTCACAGCGGAAAACCTGAGATTGAGCCCGGAGCGTTCGACTGTACCTCTTTTAATTCTGCTTGTGCTGAGTTTGCAGCTTCACACATCCTCCGAGCCTGCTCCTGCTGCCCCAGGTCTCTGTAACACTGCCAAGCACAACAACAGCACGTGTCAATGGGACATCTCCAGCACATATCATACAGAAAACAGATCAATGTTCACCACAGAAATGTAGTGATTAACAAAAAAATGTTAACTTTTAGATCAATTGAGTGCAGGTTCTAAGAAACAAAACAATTTCTGTCTCTGTCCTTTTACAAAGAAAATACTACATCCCAAAAATATGGTGTTTTTCAATGTAGTTAGCTTGTTAGTAGTTGATGATGCCAGAATTTCAGACAGGACAGGGATCTGTGTAACTATGGAAGATTTACTGTATTTGAAAGAAATTAGCAAATTTATGATCCACAAATCATTATAGGCACTGGATCCACAAACTTGCCAAATTAATCTCATATCTTAAAGTCCTTTGAGTTGACAACAATCACATTGTTTTGGGTTGAATAATGGCACCATTTTCTGAAGCTGTTGGGGGGAAAAAAAAAAACCCTTCACTTTTGTCTATTTATGCTGACACAGAGAAGACGTTCAACTTTGTGCTAGTTTTTTCCATTTGGACATTACTGGATAATTGTATATGTAATTGTAATTACTGGGAGAACCATTAACCATAAACCAGATCAACACATCTGCAATCTGACAGATAAACTGTAAATTCCACCACAGAATTCTGACCTGTCTCCAGCTCAACTTTAATCTAAAAGGATTCCAGAAGGTGATGTTCTGTGAATGAAACCGATTGATAAACTGAATGAAAAGTGTCATGAGAAAAAAATAAAAATTAGGGCTGTTTAAAGTGTCCAAGACCATTTAACTCTTACAGAGAGAATCTGCAATATTTAGGGCCAAATCACAGGAGGTGATAGTAGCCACAATTATACAGTAGATAAGGAAATAAGCTGTTAAACATGTCTTGTCTATTTGTGAATATCTATAGCACATCTGCATACTTCCTAACATAATCCTAAAGTGCTAAAGTGCTCAGTTAATTTATGTTTTAAAAAAAGTTAAGATGAGATGGAAAAAAAAGATGCAATGTTGACCAGTGAAGTACAAGAATAGCAACAAAAAGAACATGAAAAAGTATAAAAAAAATATAAGAGTTAATAATTCGGCCTGTTAAAAACAAATAGATGTGTTAAGACAAAATGTCAGAAAATGTCAAAATTTAAATTAGGATACGGCATCTAAAATGATCGGCATCCCTCAGGGCAACGTACTTGCCCCTTTAAACTTCACCAATCATCTAAAACTGACCTTTGCGAGATACACGTAGTTGAGTTTGGAATATCCCGGCTGGATTTCTTCAACCTGAAAAACATTGCCAACAGGTTTTTAGTAACAAGTGTGGAGCCTCCATAGAGTTAGACAGACAGCCACTGCTTTGGGTCACGAGCGGCAAGTCTCAACACAGTCCACTTAAATCAACTGGGAAGACTATCCACACGAGACTAGAGCTGGGGAAATCTTGGCTGGAAGCAGTAGGGTTCAGATTTGTGCTACATAAACAAATGAAATGTGGGAACGTGGAGATTAAGTTGTTTTAAATGCTGTGGGTTTGGCCTAAGAAAACTACTGCTGGTACAGAAGCAACCCGAAGGCATGTTGCAATTGAAAAGCCCTAGACAAATATGACGCGAGTGAAGTGCAGCATGCCTCATAAACGAAATATGTGTAACGATTAAAACAACACCTTTGTGAAGTTTTAAATGTAATTTTAAAAAGGGACATAGCTTGGAAATTTCCCCAAGTGTCGAGTAATTAGCATGGAGTACTTTTTAATCTTTCTGCTCTTTTAAGTTATGGAAACTATGGCAATGCACGGCTTTCATGTGGTTCTTTGAAAGTGGCAAACCCGGGTTTAGATTTGGAGGTTGACTTTCTGGATAGAAGCCAGGTGTTATATAAAAACTGTAAAAATTGGCAAATCATTTTTTCAAACACTAATACTAATAATAACAACAACAACTATTATTATTATTATTATTATTATTGTTGTTGTTTTTATGCAGCCAAATATTGACGTCTTTCCTTAACTGGAAAGATGGAAAAGCGTGTATGTAATAATTATTAGTGCCATCATTACATAAAGTTTTTTAATATCCTAGGTTAATAAGCTGTTGCTTTGTTGTGGCAGCATGGTAAAAAGAGACCATTATTTGGTAATTGCTGCAAGTTTAATTGCATTTTAAATGATCTTGCAATTAATTTTCATTGACATGTCATTTAATCATGCAAACTTATCCTCTGCTATGGGACTCGCAGTGTAAGTAGTAAGAAGTGCAAAAGAGGAAGGAAAAGTAGTCCCAGCACACAGTATGCACTAAACTGATCTATGTATTAAAGAAGACAGATTGTGCTTTTGTCTGCTATGTAGTAATAATCTATGAGACCCGCGGATCATTATGTTATAATTTGCACGTTTTAAATTGCAATATTGATCTAAAACAACTTATTAAAAGAAACAAGTTTGCTGGCCCAATGAGGTATTAGAAGATTTTTGCCTGCCCTTTTACGGTATGTCGTTGTAAATGTCATCGCAACATAGCGCCACATGCTGTCGGCCCTCCTATGGGTAGCTGCAGATCACACCAGCAAGCAGCAATTTTTTTTTTCATTTGTGCCAAAATAGCTACACTGTATCAACGTTTAAGAAAATAAAACTGGAGAACAAAGTACAGAGCAGTGGGTGTGTGCCATGGCAGTGAAAATGGGGGTAGATCGGGGCAGCAACGTCTTAAATGTGGGAGAATAAAGGTTACTAAAACATACATCACTCTAAATATGAGTTTGAGAGTAATTTAGAAATGGAAACAACTATACCATGGTTAAAAGCTCTCAAAAGTAAATTTTGTACAATGTCTTTAAAAACAATTTTTACATGAGGATTGATAACTATCAATATTTCACCAGTATCAAAAGTTCAATATTTGTCTATATACTCTCAGATATCCAGTCAACCTGTCCTTTCAGTTGTGATTCCCTTTCTTTCTGTGGACTGAAGCTGTAGAATTAAGGTTAAGCCTGATGTACCTTTAAGAAATTCCTGAGTGCATCCTCCACAGTGGAGCTGGGGGGCTCTCCGAATAATGTGGCAGCAACTTTTCTCTCCAGCCACGACAACTGAGCCACCTGAACATAACACAAAACAAATGTGTGAACAGTGTCAAGGCCAGAGCTGCGGCGCGATCCGGTGTCAAACCAACAATCCGCCCTCACTCCAGCACTAGGTCATGTTTAGAAAAGAAATTACGCAGCAGAGTTTTCCCTTGAATCAATACACAGCACAGCGCTGTGAAGGTATAGGTTACGGATCAGTTTTCCAATGTGTCCCCAGTGGAAAATCACATCCAAGCTATGCTCTATTCTCACATTATTTGCAAAGACAGATATAGCTATTTATTTCATTCAACAGGGCTGGGCCATACCATATCGCTGGTGATCTATTGTGATATATATTTTCCTGGGATCCAGAATACACAATTCTCCAACTCCTCCGATTTCAAATGGGCGTGATTTATAGGTGGATTAGCCGACAAGCCATTAGCCAGGGACATGCATGGTCCATCCAGCTATAAGTTCAATAGCCTGAAATAAAATGGCATTGAATTGGTTCATCCCGTGCTTGCCTCTGTGGAGAGACATAGACAAGTTGGAACATTCAAGGCAAAGCAATAACATCTCCATTGAGACAAACAAGTGGCGGACCCCTAAACAGAAATGTTACTAAAACAGGGTCGTTTGGAGGCAGGATAATGGCCAGGAGAAGCCCAGGTCAAGAATGTAACGCACTACTCTGCCCCATTCATTAGATTGCTGCCTAATTGTAGGTGTAGCGTTGCTCTGACGTCATCGCAGAGCCTTTCAAACAGAACCGCTGGCTCCACGCACAAAGTAGATCATTGTTAGCCACAGCGGGACAGCCCATAAAACCCAATATGTGAAAATATCAGGTGTTGAAACTAAATAGAAAAATTGCACAGTCCCTCGATGCGTGTCCTATAGTATTATATAATGTAATGAGAGTTTCCTTCCCTCTCAGGCTCAGACTTTGACAACTGGCACCAGGCACACAGACAAATGGCTTAAAGGAAGTACAGGGTTCACACTCCTCTTCTACAGATCAGCTTTCAGAAAATAGAAATCCAAATGTAAACACATGCAAAAAAAATCTCACGAGATCATTTTCCTCAGGTGTCCAAAATCTTGTGGCAATTTGGTCTCGCGTGATGTTGTGGAGATCTTGTCCTATCCCTACGTACAACACAATCTGGATCTTTATCATCTTTATCATCAAGTTGAGCTCGCAAAGAAGATTGGTTTTAAAAAATCTGCAGATTCCAAAAATCTCAAAATCTCACCACAGCATCAGTCCTTCATCAGAACATCTCTTGGTGGACAAATAAACGAACAAAAAAACAAACTGGGAGATAATACAACTGTGTGGACCTTATTCTTACTGAAAAAGAAGATCGTAAATACTTTTTTTACATTAGGGCAACAGTGGCTCTTAACCAGAGGGTTAACTCTTCTATCATCGGTCCAAAATGTGCCTACTGCCATGTTGACGTCCCTTGCATATGCATGAGTGTGGTGTGGGTGAGTAATTATTAGTGTTCAAAGAGTGTATTGACACAAATTGGCAGCAGTGTCTCTGTCTGTCAGCCGCAGGGCAGCTGTGGCTGGGGGTTTACCAACAGTGCGTGGGGAGTGAATGAATGAGGGCCTAATACTTACTTGAGCACTTTGAGAAGCTTGTGAAACTCAGAATAAATCCAATAATTGTTACTGAATAACTTTCAGGTATTTCCAAGATACACACATTATTCAAGTTATAATACAAGAAACACCCAGGACAAGATGCCCAAAGTGGTTTAAAAAGATAGAATAATGCTTAATATAAAACATTAAAATTGTGAGAAGATGTAGAGAAACAATCAGAAGTGAACATTGTGCAGCCAACATAGGAAGAACTGTTGTTGAGCGTTTGGTCCACTCTGATGTGGGTTAACAATGGCAGTGCTAACGTCCCGTAGAGAGTCTGTGTGAAGAAAAACAAACCAGGGGCAAACTAATCATGGAGAGAATGAGAGGAAGTGTGGGGGGCATTTGAAACATCCATAAATTTACAGATAAGGGAGATGCATAGGACGTTTTACTGTGATAAATTAATTAGTTTTGCTTTTTGCTATCAGGCTCTCTGACAAAGAGGTTGACAAATGGTTGCTACATAATACAGGGGTATTCAGTGCAGGTGTTAAAGCCACAGTATCGTTTGACCCCAAAAATATACTAAAATAAAGGCATGTTTTTTCTTCATTTTGGTTGTGTTTATTGCACTAAAAGACTTGGAAAACATGCTTCCTTGCTGTAAGAGGGTTGCATCTCCACAAACCTGGCTCTTATTTGGCCTGGGGGCGGGCCCACACCTGCTTGTTTCCATGGAAATGTTGTTTATTTTCCCTATAATCTTTACAGTGTGGCATAAAACGTATCTATCTCCAGAATGTTCCGAAAATATGGTTTTAGCGTTCCATTTCAATGGAATCATGCAGGTGACGAGCCAGCTCCAGAAAGTTACATACTGTACCTTTAAATATATCAAAAACAGCCATACTGACTTGTCAAAGCCTGATCTCGTCAGAACTCAGAAGCTAAGCAAGGCCAGGCCTGGTTAGTACTTGGATGGGAGACCGCTGGGAATACCAGGTGCCACAGTGGGGCGCCAGTGGGGTATCCTTAGGCAAGACACTTCACCCACATGGTCTAGTATGAAAGTTGTGTGTGTGAGTGCATTGGTGGTGGAGGGCCCGATGGCACAGATTGGCAGCCTGGCTTCCGTCAGTCTGTCCCAGGCCAGCTGAGCCTACAATAGTAGCTTATCACCACTGAGTGTGGGGTGAATGAATAATGCACAGTAAAGCACTTTGGGTGTCATGAAAGGCGCTATATAAATCCAATGATTAATAAAAAAAATAAATAAATAGAGGTTGAGACATAGCAAAAAAGTTTAAACCAGACAAAATGTTGTAGGAGTGAAGACGTTCAGCCTTAATGACCCTATTCACCTGAATATTCACCAGGTAAATAGGGTCGTTAAGGCTAAACTGGAGACAATAGCTGTTTACAGTTTCAGTGTAGTTAGGTCCTCCCTTCAGATAGATATAAGGCAGTGTCCACCAGTGATCTGACCAGAACTGAAGAAGCGGCTTGGATGAGCAGCTAAACGTTTTCACTCCTGTCCAGTTGACAGATTTTGTCTTTTGCTATGGATCAGATGTGGACGACTGAGGGATTACATAAAGGTTGAAACGTAATGAAAAAAATATAATATCACAATTGTTTTGAGGATATGCAAAATATGAATATAAAGTATTGTGTGTGACAAAAAGCAATTTAAAAGACCCAATTAAAAACAAAATTAAGTTGCAGTCTAATCTTTATAATAATGGTATAAAGTGATATATCTGATATGTGGTCACAGACGACACATGACCCCCAACCACGCCATTTACAGGCACATTTTAGAGCCTTTTTCATGGATTGTCATAATATTTTCTACATAATAACAATAAATAAATCAGGTGTAATCATTTACACTATTTTTTATATAATATATAATATTAATAAGTTCCACTGACTGTAACTCTGTATATGTGTGTGATACATACAGCATAGCACCAGCGTCCCAGCAGATAGTAGGACAGAGGGTCGTGTGGCTTCAGCTCGATGGCTTTGTCCAGATGATCCTGAAAACACACAGACAGTGAGTGACATTTATAAAAGGCTTTTTTCATAGGGGTGTAAAATTTAAACTTATTTTGAAATTCATTTAAGGTATACATTGTTAATACTGTGTGAGGGAAATTCAAATTCTCTGCATTTGACCCATCCTTCAGCTGCTTCAAGATTTTGAGCTAGTCTTGATCGGGACTACCTTAGCTGGAGGATTTTTACCTAATGTGCATGTTTTGGGTTGATGGGGTCACCGTGCCGTCGTACTATTTGACACAAGGAGAACATGCAGATTTTAAACAGAAAGAACCCAGAACATTCTTGTTGTGAGTCATGACCACGATCATATTGGGTTTTTTATGCTCTGCCTGGACCTGAGCTGTCCTGCTTCACCAACCCACAACAATTTAAAAAAGAACTCGCACGCAGTGAAGCTAAACATCCCTCCCACTAAACTGATTTTCCACTGGTGCTCTCTATATCCTCTTACACCCATCTCTTTCTCTCTCTCCCTCCATCTCTCCATCACTCTTCTCCCTCTCTCTCTGTCTCCCTCCACCACCTCCACTTCCTTTGGTTTCTCTCCCTCTCTCCAGCCCTTCACCACCTCGCTCTCCCCTAACCTCCCCATTTCTTCTTGCTCTTACTTCACCCCCCCTCTCTTTTTGTCCCCTTCTTTCACCATCTCCCTCGCCCTGCCTCTTCCTCTCTTTTCTCCCTCTATCCTTTCCACCCCTCTCTCTCTCCCTCCACCTTACCCTTCCTATCCTACCCACTTACCCCTTCTCTCTTTCTCTCCTCCTTGTCCTCCACTCTTT
>KN473176.1:14499-60720 GCA_000787095.1 Periophthalmodon schlosseri
TCTCTGCCCCCCTTTTCTCTCTCCCCCTCTCTCACACTTTCTGCCCCCTTTCTCCCTCGACCGTCCTGTATGCTTTCTCTCTCTGTGTCTCCTCCTTGTCCCTCACTCTCTTCTTCCTTCTTTCTCCCTATCAGTGCCCCACTTTTCCCTCTCAGCCCTTCTCTCCCCCTCTCTCTCTCTCACACGTTCTACCCCCTTTTTCTCGCCTCTCTTTCTATCTCTCATCTCTTTCACTCCCTCTACCATCCTCTTTGCTTTCTTTCTCTCTGTCTCTCTCTCCTCCTTTCTGACGCCCCCTCCCTCTCTCCCTCTATCCCCTCTCTCATCGGGACACATACAGGTACGCTGCGTGTGGGAGAAGCCGTTGACAGGAGATAAGAAAGCTACGTGCTGCTGTCCCACGCTCCGATTATGCAACGAAAAGTGATTTCAAAAGCTTTAAGTGGGCATTTCATTCAAGGCTAAGAACATAGGACAGCTTTAAGACCAGGGATTAAGGCAAATATTTAGAAATGGAGGTATAGTTTGCCTAGTAAAACCATCATCAGTGCTTTATTATCCAGATATGTCAGATTTGCGTGAAGTATGTTAAAGGGCCTATATCCCATTTTTTCCCCATTTATTTGAGCAAAATTTTGTCTTGCCCCAGTACAAATATATTGAATAAGCAGCTCTTCAGGTCAAAAAGTCAGGTGTGTACGGTTTGCGGCAAATTATAAAGCATTGTATTGCCCGCGAATCAGGAAGTGTGCAGTTAGCATGCTCGTTGTTAGCGTTACAGTGATGGCAAAACTCAGCTGTGATCTCTGAAAGTTGCGCCAATAAACTCATTGTGAGTAATTACGATGCCCAGAATGTGTAAGGTAAGTGAGAAATAACTTTGGACCACTGTTAATCTTTTTAAATGAACTAGTTCTGTTTTTCATGTTTTTAAGAGAGCAAAAATCTGTGCCTTTAACTTTACATTACTGGGTTTTGCTATTGGATGGTACTTCTTACTTGCCTGGGATCCAGAATACACACTTCTTCAATACTTTACAAAAATGTGAGTCTGGTCACCGGTAAATCTCCCCTGTTTTCAGATGTGCGTGTTTGACAGGTGGATTAGCCAATTAGGGACACGCATGGTCTGTCCATATCGGAACAAAATAAAGGAAAAAAAAAAATATCACAGGGGTCTGAAAAACGTTGTGATTTCTGCAGAATCAGTGAGGGAAAAACTAAACTCTGTTCATCTGAGGTGAATTTTATCTGTAAATGGCAGGTGACCAATGAGGTCCTGTCACTGAAAAAAACAAATCTGATTGGATGATCACGTTTGACCAGGCTTGAGACGCAACAGAGGGCGTGAGGACGAGACTGATATCAATCTGTATAAAAAATACAGAGAGATATCGTTCTGGATTTGCCAGGCAAACTTCTTACAATACAGTTTAGCATATTTCTGATATAGGGATCGTGTTGTACCTTAAAGATGTACCCATTCTTTATTTTGTTCTGTATTGTGTCGTACTCAGCCAAGATCCCACACATGATGGCGTACCTGTGGACAAAAAGACAAGTTCATTTAAACCTGGGTAACTTTTCATCATACGAGTTAACTAGAAGCACAATGAAGCAAGAATGGCTCGAACAATTAATCGGAATAACCGATTTGTGACTTCAATGTTTGTGATCAATAATTAAATGAATCATTTTAATAATTATAAATCATTATCTGGATCATACGGACTCTATTGCTGGGTTTCCGATGGCATCACAACATTCCATAGGCCAATAATGTGTTACACAGATGGGGGCAGCTAAAATTTATATAGTTAAAATGCAGATTTATGCTGTAATATAGTGATTTCTAATGTGTAGTCAATAATGGAAATGATCAGGTTTAGCTTTTGTGAATTCACCTTTTGGATATTTCAACAGAAAGTACAGTGTAATCAATAGGGAAAACTTCCTCTTGCCTCCCCCATCTGGAAATATGACATAATTGCAGGCTAGAATCTGAAAACCACCAATGGAAGTAGGCCTGTCACAATGACAAATTTGGAAGTGTGATATATTGATGAAGTAAAAAACGATAAACGCTAATATCGATACACGATAAATGATAAAATCAAACCCAAACCATAAAGCAGAATTATCCCCTTATACAAAATTGTTTAAAAAAATATGAACTGCAATAAATAAATAACAGAATGCAGCACTTAAGTAGTCAGTTTGTATCTATAATGAGTCATAGTTCATAATTTGACCTTCTACTGCTCAAATCTCATCGTAAGATCGAAAAAGTACCCATGATAAATATTGACCCCCAAAAACTATTGTTTCATCTGTTATGTATTGAACGATAAGCCGATATATTTATCATGACAGGCCTAAATGGAAGTGCTCACACTAGTCTTGGTTTGATCCTGGTATGATCCCAGTGTAGTCATGATGTAGACTTAGTTTGATCCTGTTCTAGTCCTGGTCCTTTTCATGGTGTGCATGTGTGAATGCACCCTAAACATATTGCCTGACCAGCCAGTCCCTTCTACATTCTGTTCAAATCCAGAGGCATCTGGAATCGGACCAAAAAAAAAAACCTACATAGACCAGGAGTCTCTCTGACTGGTTAATCTGTCTGTCAATCACACATATCTGAAATCTGGGAGACAGATTTTGACAAAGTTTTGACAAAGCGTGTGGTTTTGGCTGGACATGTAACTACACATAAGCCAAAAGAGGTTTCATGACAAAGACTGTGGTGCAGTCATATCAAAATGATAAAACAAAATAAACAATTAACAGTAATTTTCCTAAATAACACACCTCATTCGTAAATATTCTCTATCATGAAGCCTTCAGTCAGCATGAGTTGAATCCCTCATAGCAAGTTGTTAATAAAGTTGTCAATATGAAACGCACAATTTACTTCTGATGTGGAAGTTGTCGGTACAATAAACAAACCAAAACAATAACCGCCAACTGAAATGACACAAAAGCGCGTGGACTTCAAACACGTTTAAGACACAGCCAGAAGTCATAAACCGATAAATCAATCAAAGTGTGACTCATGGTTTAGACAGTTAAGATCAGGTAACTGCTGCAGGGCCACTGTGAATCTATTCCATGAATACTCACTACAGAACCGGAACATTTGACCCAGGACAAAACAGTCAACCATTTACATAATATAATGCAAAGTTACTTTATTGATACTTTGCAGCTGATGCCTTCAACTTTCCCTGGAGGGTACTGGGTTCATTTCCAATGGATGTTGGAGCATAGATGTTACACTGCTTTTTGGATCGTAGTCAGAAGTCACAAAATGTGGCTTTCAAGTTTACTCTTGTGACGCTAACTAAAGACACTGCTCTGTCTGAAGCTCTGTTACTGAAATTAGACTTTCATGTTCGATCTATTTTAACACAATCTGACTATAAAGAACTGACCTAGCTGGAAGTACAACAGGTGAACAGGTTTGTGCTTGTGTCTGCTTTATAGTTATAATCTATGATACCCATGGATCATTATGTTATAATTTGCACATTTTAAATCGCAATATTAATCTAAAATTACTCTATAAAAGAAACAAATCCACTGACTTCCGTGTTAGAAAACTGCGGTGCCCAATGGGAGCAGATGTTGCCATAAACGTCATCACACCAAAGAGCCGTGAAGTTGTTGGCACCTCCGAAGGATAGCTGCACATCATGCTAGTGAGCAGCGGATTTTTTTTTCATTTGTACCAAAATGACTATGCAATGCTGCCAAATCCTACGCGTATCGCCAATTAAGAAAATAAAATTGGAGACGAAGGGCAGAGCAGTGGGCATGTACAAGTGGCGGTGAAAACAGGGGTTGATCAGCAATATGGGGTCTTAAAAATAAGTGATTAAAGATTGTCCAAACATGCACAAATCACTCCAAATATAATTTCAAGAGGGTAAATGAGAAGGAGAAACAACTATAACATGGTTAAATGCTCTGAATAGCTGATTTAGCAAAATAGGTCTGCTTTAAAGGTGTCCAAAGTCGGGTTTAAAACTATGTCAGCTGATGATTCCATTCTGGGACAGTTCTTGGAAAAAAAAGAGTGTTTTTACTGGGTTTTAATATATATTGTACGGATGATTAGATCTGATGTGAATCGATGTTCCTCAAGGGTTTTCCATCGGATGTTGGAGCACAGATGTTATTCTCCTTTTTGGATCATAGTCAGCTGCTGTTCTTCTCTAAATTCTTTCAAGATTATGCTTGAGAAGCTAACTTGAAGCACTGCTCAGTTTGATGCTCTGTTACTCAAGTTAGACTTTAATCTTAAATTTATTTTTAACACAGTCTGATCATAAAGAATTGACCAATCTGGAAAACAGGTGAGCTGATTTGTGCTGTTAGACAAGTCTCTTATTAGGCTGTGTTTGCTAATATGTGCATTGTGTTATCATATAACTGCTGAACATTCCTCCATAGACATACGTGATGATTACTTGATTACACAGTTTTTGGAATCGATTAGAGTACTTCCTGTGTAATGTCAGGGTCTTTAGGTCAGCAGCTGGCTTTCCAACAAGGACTTAACTTAATTTCCTCTTCAAACAACAAAATATCAAACCCTACTAGTACTCAACCAACGTTACTCCAACAACAACCCATTCCAGAACATCTACCTTCAGACTTTTCATCAAGGGGGCTTTATTTTCTTATTAGAGTCCAATTCAAATGACTTGGAGTAGGGAGCAGTGAAACAGGTCAATGACAAGCACAAAAACAACTGGCTGATCAAAGTGTAGTCACCATACTTCTACATGAGTCCTGCTGGTAGTGAGTCTAACCCTTTCTTCTCTGAGTATGAGGTGTTCAGTGTCTGGGATATGCAGGTGATGACAGCAGATGCAGGTGTGAATGCTGCTTCTATAAAACACAGGCATTACCAATCTCAACATGAAAGAGAAAGTGAGAATTTATGACTATGTGGACAGAAATGGGCAGCCTGCATTACTGTAAACTGCTTCAGCTAATATTACCACTCTGAACCTGCAGTAGTGCAGTCACGATACTAAAATTTCAAACTCGATTTCAATACTAAGGACTCGATACTGAGTTTAATACCATGATGACGATAAAAAACACTCTTTGATAAGGCAATGCAACGTCATTTTCAACATTAAATTGTAGTACTTTCTTTTATATTACCATGTAGCTTTACATCTGTGTAATCGCGCAGTCGTCCAGGTTCCATAGTGGTCGTGTACTAGTCTATGTGTCTTATACTTGTTCTGATACAGCTCAAGATCGTTCTAAAGCTATCCAGGAAAGGTTAATTTCTGTCCTGTGACTTTTTTAGTATTAATACTTGCTCAAATGAGTAACTAGTTTCAGTACTAGTTTTAGTAACAATTAGTATCTGATTTTTGATACTTTTCACAACCCTATACTTGACATAATTTTGCCTCCAGTTGCTTTCATGAGGAAAATTTGAACATTCTGATGACATATTATATCAAAAGAAAATGTTGCAGATCAATCAATGGTGTATTCCAGTGTGTCTGCCTCACAATAAATAGAACATACAATTCCAAGTATCTCTCCAGTGGGATGGTTGAAGTGATTTAGCTGCTGACACTCACAGCAAAAAGATCCTGGCCTCCTGGGCAGGGTGCGGTCTTTCACTTTGGAGTTCGTATATTCTCCCTGTACCCATTTTTTAATCATGTATTTGAGAAAAATTTGTCTTAAGGTCAAAATAAGTCTTGTTAGCTTTACTGTCACTGCAAAACTCTGCACTGGTCTCTGAGAGCTGTGAAAAGCACTTGTGAAGTCCTCACAGTAATTAAGATGTTCAGAATGCATAAGGTAAGTGACGAATAACTCTGGACCACTGCAAACCGTTTCAATGTACTAGTTTTCATGTTTTCAGTAGACAGTAAAGACAGTAAAAATCAGGTACAGCGCCTGTAAATACTTGGTCCATGACCAAAGGGTAGGCAGTTCAAACTTGCATTTTGTCTGCTTAACCATATTGACCTGTCTAGTTATCCATAGGTTTCAAAGTGAAGAAAAAAATTGGGACCACAATTTAACAATTCAAAACCAATTATTTTATCTTTTGAGTGGTCAAAAGTCCTCAAAATGGCACCTAACAGGAAATTGAAACTCCTGAAACTCCTGAGTAGCAACAGGAAGATCACCGGGTGTAAAAGCTTGCCATTTCACCCCACATCAATCTTTTTATTGGATACTTAGACACTAAACTGTACAAAATATAATTTAAAAACATGCTGCAGCACGAAATAAATCAACGTTACATCACTCCTTTTGGCAACTTGTGTTTTTTGGCAGTACTTTTCAAACCAAGACAAAAATGTGTTGGCAGATATTTAGTCACATCTCGCCACACTACTTCAGAGCCCTGAAAAGTTCTGCAAAAACTAATAAACACGCTCCAAAACTTTGCTGTTTTAAGGTAGCGCTAGATGTAGCCTTAAGAGCAGAGGGCCTTGTACCATCACCAGAGCCTAAGATGATATCAGAGAGACAAGAGATGAGGTGAGGTGCGAGCCAACCAAAACAAATCAAACTCACCAGCGGAGAGGAAAAGTCTCCACGAGGAAACCAGGGCTCAGAGGGCGGAGCAGAGAGCATGAGCTACTGTTTTATATAATGCTTACAGGAACAGCAGACTTCTACATGACAAACTGTTATGATTGGCACTAAAGTAGAGAAAAAAATAGAGTTGATTGATTACAGTTGTTGCTACAGTTAATTAAATACCAAAAAAAAGCCAAGTAAAGCCAAGTCCAATCCATTGACACATTCTTCATCTACACGTTAACGTTTGACAGAAAATAAATGTTTTAAATAATTACAATTTCAAACATGAAACAATCGTGACACCTATCTTTTTTTTCATAACTGATCCCAATTATGCTATTGGAATTGAAAAAACAGAGGTATAGCCTCTGCATAGAAACAATGGCACATTGGGTGAGTGGTTTACACTTCACAGTCAGAAGTAGGGATGCACCAGTCCGATACTGGTATCAGATATTGGTGCAGATACTGAAAAATTTGCTGGATCGGATATATTGGCTTCCCAATATTGGTTCAGCTGATATCCTGGTTGGACATATAACTTGGTGCAGTAAGATTACTTACTTATTGTCACCTGGAAAGTCCTGTAATGTTTGAACTTTTATCAATAAAGTTGTTCTGTAGTTAGTAAAGGGATAAATAACAGCTTCATAATACATCTGAATCAGTTCTGTCTTATTTTATTTTAGTTTAAAAGAAATAAATGCTGTTTTCAGTCTCTGCATTGGTATTGGTTATTATCGGTATCGGCAAATACTTACATTTACAGCACTGGAATCGGTATCAAAACTGAAAAAGCTGGATCAGTGAGTGCATCCCTAAGCAGAAGGTCTTGGGTTTGACTCCCAGGCTGACCCGGGCCTCCCTTTACATAACATGATCGTCTCCATGTCTGGGTGATTTTCCTCTGCACTGGTTCTCAGTTTAGTTCAGTCCTGGCTAAGCTTAGTCCTTATTTAGTCCTGGCTAGATCTTGCTTACCCTTGGTTTAGTTCTGCTTAAGCCCTGGTGCACTCTAAAACCATAACCATAAGTGGTGATTATGATTTGTATACAACTTGCATGCATACTACAACTTTTAAGGTAGGTATAACCATTGATGAATTTGTATGCTAACTCTGCAGTAGCGTGATTTGGTTAAGTGCAATAAATCACACTGTGGGCTGCATACCATTCACAGTTTTCATGTTGTAGTCCTGGCCAGGCTCAGGTGTGCGGCTGATTGCTTAATAAAATGGGGTACCTCAGGACATATTTTGGCTGGCCTCCGATTGGGTAATAGAGGTACTATTATTCAACATGTAGCAGTTCCAGGGCTGTTTACGTGAAGGAATGTGCACCCAGGAGGCTTGCCAGTACACTGTGATGTGATTGGACAAAACCTTGGACTTTCCCACTCCTCTGCACACGGCACTCACAGGGCAATACAGTTGCAACTTTAGGACAATTAAGAGTAATTTACTTAATTGGAGGATAAAAGATTAAAAAATCTTTAACTGATTTTTATTATCGTCATATCATATTTTAAAACTAAGATATAATTTCTATAAGGATGCACCAACTAGCTTCATGTCCTCTTTCACCACATTGTTAAATGCTCTATACTTGATTTTTGCAGTTTTAAAAACATGAAAAACAGAACTAGTTCATTTTAAAGAGTGATCCAAAACTTCACTTTCGCATTCCTAGCATCCTAAGTATTCACAGCGATAAGTTTATAAGCGCTTTTCACAACTTTCAGAGGCCAGAGGAGGAGTTTCGTCATCATGCCAATGTTCACAACAACTTGCATGCACATGATCTGTGCTTCCTGGTTTGTGGGCTATAAAAACACTTTATAATTAGATGTGGACAGCGATATATATATATTACAATATATCTCTAATGGGGCAAGTCACATTTAACCTTTTTCAAGATATTTTTGAGCAACAATAAACACAAACCTTTGGCATGGAAGAGGGCCTCCTCCTGTTGGTTTCCATGGAAATGTTGTTCCTTTGGATATATCTTTCTCAATATGCCATAAAACTTCTCTCTCTATGGAGAATGTTCCAAAGTATGGTTTTAAATTTCTATTTCCATGATATCATGCAGATGACATGTCATACTGTACCTAAATTTTATATCTGCCAGTGCACTGTGCAAAATAAAATAAATATTTTTAGACACTTCGGTAAACACTGTTGCAGGGTAAATAACAAGGGATGACTTGTGTGAAGTGAAATCCTCCATGGAAATATCCCTCTAGTGCCCAGGCCTTATATCTGTGAATGAGTGTTCAGGTTTGGGATGTGGAGGAGGTGTGTCTGCCTTAGGGACCTCTGCTGTTTATCTCCCTGAGCTGAAACTCTATCTGCTGCACTGTCTAAGCAGAACCAGGAAGTACATGGAGAGGGGGCAGAGTCTGAGCTGACAGGGGTAAAATACAGTGTGAGGAGGAGAGTTTGTTATTGTGCAAGAAAATCATGTATCACACACTTGACATTTCCCCAAAAACAAGAGGATTGGGTATCTGTGGCTGGAGGGGTAAGGTTAATACACTGAAAAAAAGGGGGGTTGCTCAAATTGCAAACAAATTTGACAACAATAACATGACTTTTTTTTACAATTACCTGTCCAACATGTTTAAGTCTTACAAAGGTCACTTGATTGTGGCAGATGTTGAATCTGCATGTTTTCAATTCCCCTGAATGTTTGGGGGGACCAGAGTGTTGAATATTATTTCTTCATTTAGTAAGTGCTACACATCTAGCAAGTGCTGGTAAAACCCAACATTGTTTCTCACAGGAAAGAGGTAGAATTCATGGATTTCAGATTCCTGTTCCTGTTCAATGCATTTTGAGGCCCTTTTCCTATTCAAAAGACATAAAAAAATTTGAATTTAAAGCTAAATATTATGCGAGTATTGGTGAATTTTCCTTTTACCTTTATATTACTGTAGACAACACCTTAAAACAGTCAAATCTAAAGCATGAACTTGAACTGTATCCTCCAAGGTCACTGCGAGTCAACAGGTGAACTCATGAACAAAACTCATGACAGGACGTAATTATCTTTGTGGGAGTCCATTGTTCCCGCGGCGACGACCCAAATCAACCAGTCAAGTTTACATTTATACTGTCACCACGGCGACTGGAGGCAGAACGCAGGCTGCCACGGAAACAGCCACCCAGCGAGCCAGACCGACGCGAGCAAAGGTCAAATTAAAGTCAGACTCTGCTCCTCTGGCTCCTGTTTAATCCTGAGGTCTTTGTGTAGCGAGGTGCAGAGCTAAAGTTGGGGATTTGCAGTGACCAGGATTCACACGGAGGGATCATCCAAAACACAGGGGGATTATGGGTAGTGCAGCCCAAACAAAAGGGGGGGGCCCAGTGTCACCAGTCTGCAGTGGGACAGAGACCAGGGAGCAGGCGCTGTCATGAAAACATGTGTGACTGAATGTATGTAGGATTTAACATACATGGACCAGAGGGAGGGCGCGCCAAAAGACAGTATGGGGGAGTGTTTGAGGGGGGCGAGGGGCCATGGCACTGGACATATCAAACAGAGAGCGTAAAAACTTTAGTCTCATCTGAATCACAATCCATATTCAATTTAAAGGTGTACTATGCAACTTTTCTGATGGGGAGTCTGCCACTTGTTTGTTTCCATGGAGATGTTATTGCTTCGCAGAGAGACAGTCCCCCCCCCACCGTGTCTCCTCCTGGTGGGGCATGTCCGGAACACCAACCCAGGGAGGAGACCATCCGGAACAGATGTCCAATCCACCTAAGCTGGCACCTCTCATTGTGGAGGAGCAGCAGATCTATTCTGAGCTCCTACCGTGTGACTGACCACCTCAACCTATCTCTAAGGGAGTGTCCAGCTACCATGCGAAGAGAACTCACACAAACAGTTAGACACAACACAGAGGGACCCATCCCCAGACCTTGAACCATGATTTTGCAGAAAACTCACCAAGAGATGGAGACAGCAAACAGTTCCAAACTTGTTATCGTCTTGGTGTGAGACAAACGCGCCACTCTACACTACGTCTACTGTCGGTAGACGTAGTGTAGAGTCACACACTCCTGCTTTGTAGTCTCAAAAAGCTGTTCTAAAGCTGCCCACGTGTCCAAAAATGTATACTAGCAATGTGCCAAAATGTTTGCGAGAACTAGGAATGAGTTAAATTCAAATACCTACTTCCTTCGTTCATGGTTTCAAAATCCCCCGCTTAAAGGGTGTTTTTTTCCATTGTGGGCGAGAGCACATGTCCATAGGATGACAGAACAGTTGTTCTCAGGGGAAGTTATGGCTCCTAAAGACATGACTTAGTCTCATCACCTCTTCAGTTCAAACATGAGGGTCAGAGCTCTGTGCATTTAGTCCGAGCTAGGTTTGAGTTTCCTCTGTCGTGTTACAGCACATCAGCTCTGACTGTTTTAATGTAATCCTACTGTGATAACACGGGATCTGTCAGCAGCAGTGTAAGCATAAGGGCATGTTACATAAAGTTTTGTCTATGAGGCAAATTTAGACTATAGCATCAAGGTCTTTCATAAAGTGCCCATTGTACAGTGTGCTACTGCAATTCCTGTTGGTACCGATGGCCAAGTGGTTTGCACTTTTGGTCACTTTAGGTAGTCCACACTCTAGAATCTGGGAAAAGACCATTTCATTATAGGTTGACAAAAATTTGAAGAAAAGAAAAGTCCTGATGAGGTAGTAAGACAGTGGCTCAGTAGCAGGAGTGGGCAATATTGAAAAAAAAGAAAATCTCTATATGTTTTGCATATACAGACAAGCCAAATTATGTAACTTTTTTGCCAAAAAATAGACTAAAATAAAAGCATGTTCCTTTTCATTATGGATGTTTTGTTCTGAAAAACATAGAAAAATATGTTTCTACTCTGAGCGGACTTGCATCTCCACAACCCTGACTCGTATTTGGCCTGGAGGAGGGCCTCCTCCTGCTTGTTTCCATAGAAATGCTGTTCCTTTGTGCATACTACTCCGCAGTAAAACTCATCTTGATGGAGAATATTATGGTTTTAACTTACATGGAATCATGCAGTTCACTTTCCACCTCCAGAAAGTGCACTTAAACAGTGCATCTTGGTTAGGGTTAAAGTGTTGCACAAATTATGAATGGATCATAAAAACCACAAAAGTGCTGAAATATCACTTTATAACTTTGGGAGATTGCACTAGACTTTCCTACTTATTTTAAAGCAGCTCTTTAAAGAAGAAATATTGTGCTCGAGCTGCTATATAATTATAATCTATGACAGCTATGGATCATTATGTTATAATTTGCACATTTTAAATCACAATATTGATTTAAAACTACTTAATACAAGAAATAAGTCTGCGGTGCACAACAAAGAGCTGTGTTGTTGGCAGCACCTTCGATGGATAGACGGATGACTACGTGACACCGCCGAATCCTGCATGTATCACTGATTAGAAAAAGAAAACTGGACCTTGTTACCTCATCAAAAACATAGCCAGAGTTGTATTTTGTTTCATTCACACATGTTTGAGTAAACCTGGATTATTAGGCCGTCTGCATCCCCAAAGCTCAAAATGCTCCGTTTCACCTTGTGATGTCATTTAGTGGTAGTTTTAAGGTTAACAGCTATTTTTAGCCTCAATTGAACAGCTTTACTCTTCAGTACACTATAATATAACCTTAAGTAGTTTGCTTTTATTTTTGAATAGTTTTGTATTTACCTTTTGTTCATCTGAGATTGTTTGAAATTATCATAATTATTCTAGTGAAGGTGTATAAAGTTTAAAAACACAGTGGAACATTTCTAGTATTGCCACTTAATGACATCACAAGGAGGTCAGTTTGAGAAAAGAACAGCATAAATATGCAGGATCTGTGTGTAAAATATGCGTGAATTAAACAAAACACAACTCCAGGTATGTTTGTGATGAGAAACCAGCACATTCATAAAATGAGTTGATGCGTTTGAAAGTGCGCTTAAATATATCACTGCAAAATCCTGAAATGAAACACAAAAGGCATTTTACACGTTTCCTCGAGAACACAAACTACCCAAAAGAGGCCAGCCGGTCCCACCCTTGGCTCCATGAACCCAGCTCCATACAAAGAATTATGCAACATGGAGCTGCTATTGTCAGTCCTCCTCCTTTTGACACTGTAATTACAAGGCACAGGGTTTTTACTGACTTCAGCAGTTTACACCATCAATACACTGCACGTACGATTCACAAGCACCATCAAAATATAACACTAATATTGAAAAAAAACAACAAAACTTTGGTAAGTGAATTTTGGTAAGCGTCAGATGATAGTTGCAACCCATACAGACACAAGAAGAACATGCATGCTAAGAGACTAGGTGTCTTGCCCAAGGACACAATCGCAGTTGGCTGATATATCGGCCGATATCTGCAGTTCTCGGCCATAAAATGATAGGACAGGCCAACATTTAGTTTTGGCTGGTCTGCTGCCTAAATAAAGTTTTATTTGAACGCTTTAGTGTGAAAAGATAACTGCACAAAACATGACTACACAGCTCTCTACACAGGTTTATGGTGCAAAGGGCAGTGGGTGAGCTTGTAATAAAGTTTTATTACATAATTTGGGGAAAATGATCAATTTCGGCCCTATATATCGGCATAAAAATATCTGCCCAGAAATATCTGCAGTGCTTATCAGCCGTTTTCTCTGGATTCTAAACAATCAGTATCAGCATCGGCCGAACTTGCAACTGTAGACTCGAAGTGTCTTGCCAAAGGACACAACCCCAGTGGGATTAAACCTCAAACTTTGAAGTTACTGAAACCTACACAGCCACTGCCACCCTGTAGTTATTCAATATATTTCACGATAGGACTTTTGCCCAAGGGAAAACAACATTATGGTGATATGTTCCTAACTCACACCAACCTTCTATGGGGCTGGGTGCTTCTGTTTCATGCAGTTCTGTGCAGCGTAAGCAGATACTCAGCCAGGTAAAATCATGGTAAAAATATGAAAAAAGTTTCATTTTTTGCAGCTCTATGCAACATTTCTATACCTATTTCTCCTATTGGCCAGTTTCTATCATACTTTAAGTGACAGGCAGATAAACCAATCACAAAGCAGTGTTGAACTCTTTTGTTAAAATGTAATAAAAAGGTAGAATTGCAAAAATAAATAAATAAAATACTGGATTAAAGTTAGGCTTTATTTCTCACCAATTTTCTTTTTGTGTCTTATCTAAAACATTTTTTTTTTATTTTTCCATTACATTTCCACAACATATAAAATACAGCGTTTTAACCAATGCCATTTAAGACAAAAATAGTAACTTCTCCACAGTCTGAACTGCTCCAAACCACATGCTTTTACTGACAGAGGATTGGCTGTAGACCTCTCCATTAAAAGCCTCCAGCTGATCACTGCCAATTAGAAATGACTGAATCTGTATTAAAATCTGATGAATTGCACAGCCCTACTTTCTGCAAATTTTTGAGATTTGTATAATCATGATTTCTCAATGAATGCACTGTACTTTAGATTAGAGGTTTTGCCGTGGGGTAAAGTTACTATAGTTCACGTGTAGTCCCTGAGGCTGCAGGTGTACAGAGCCGGTTTGATGAGCTTGTGTCCTCAACCCAACCTACACCTGTCACTGAGCCATTTCACATGAGAGACCGTGAATCATTCATAAAAATACCTCTGACTTCGATCTGGAGAAACTTGGAGATTCCAAGCTGTGCAAGCGCCAATATTCCATACTTGTTTATAGAACTGCTGAGACATAGGGATACAGATGTCAACATTATTTGGTTAATCGATAATCGTGATGAGACGTGATTATTTATATTAGTAGCGATCGACCAATATGTTTTTTTTTTTTCCATAGCCCATGCTGATAGTTTAGAACCCAGAGCTGCCGATAGCCAGTAACCTCTGCCAATATTTTAGGGCCGATATGTAGGGCTTTTTTCATAATTTTCCCCAAAATATATGATTTGAAATAACTACAAACTCAGTCTATACTGTGCACTGCCCTCTGTAAAAGTATAATAAGGAGAAATAATATCACAATAATCCTATTTTACTACTAAACCATTGGGAGCAGTGTAATCACATTTTGTGCAGTGCCCTTTTACCAGTGGTGGAAAAAGTACTCAATTTTGTTACTTAAATAAAAGTACAGATAAAAAAATATATATATACTCAAGTAAAAGTAAAAGTATCACAGGAAAAAAATCTACTTGAGTGAAAGTATTGAAGTACCTGTTTAAAAATGTAAAATGTAAAAATGTACTTAAAGAGTAAAAAGTCAAAGTATTTCATGCAGATTTTGAGGTCTCATAAGGCTTCAAATGTAGTGATTTTGATGAAGATTTGTTTTGAATTTTGTTCAGCAGAAACAACAATCTATCGCTTTTTTCCTAACCGTTTTTTATTTGTATATTTTTGTTTGCTCAGACTATAAATGTGTTAAAGATAAACCCCACAGCCTTTTCATCAGGCCTCAAACTATAATAAAAAATACTTTTACTTTTCAGTCCTGTTAAAAAATGTAGTGGAGGAGAAAGTACAGACAGCTGCTCTCAAATGCAGTAAGTAAAAGTAAAAAGTATCCACTTTAAAATCTACTTAAGTAAAGTACAGATAAGTAAAATTTGTATTTAAGTACAGTACTTTACTACTTTTACTTTGTTACATTCCACCACTGCCACTTAAGTGTTATAATAAAACCTTATGTCTTTCCTTTAAGCAGTTAGTCGGCCCAAACTAAATACCTACCTATACTGGAGATTTCAGGCTGATTCGCATAGAAGTGTAAATATTTCTGATTGTTAGAACTAAAAAAATAATCATTACCAGTTTAAAAGCAACAAAGTCATTTCAATTCAATCTATACTCCAAAAAATGTAAACATGCATTCACTCTAAATACAACTTATTAGAGTGAATTATAATTACTTGCTTGACTAAAGACTTGTCCAACCCATTGATTAGTCGACTAAAAAGGGGGGCGTGGCAAAAGCTCTTAAAACTGTAACACATCTCTATGTATCTGAGCCAAACTGCACTCACAAGACTACAGCTGCACGGGAGCAAAAACAACTATTTATGCAGAAAAAAAGTACTAGGAAACAATGCATTTATATAAAGACAGATCAAACTTGTGAATCATGACTTTTTATACCAAAAAAAAAAAAAAATTACAAAATCTTCAGCTATTTCACTCACTCATTAACTTCCATGTAGATCCTTATAATCTAAATAAAATGATGAGTCGACTAATACAAATTTTGGTCAACTATGACTCCATCAACCGATTAATCGACTAAATGACTAAAGGCCCACAGCTCTACCTCCTTTAAAACTAACAACAAAAGTGCAGAAATATCACTTTGAAGATTGCATTGCTTGCGGGTTTAATTTGTATCAGTTTTTAACCAGCATTTTAAAAAGTTTTTACCATGAAGCAATTGTGATACTATCCATTTTTGAATATTACAATTTTTTTTTTTTAAATATCTACCTCCTTTACCTGGGACCTTCTTGCTGTGAGGGGAGAGTGCTGAATTTTCAACCACTGTGCTACCAATCGCGCAAATGGATCTGTTAAAACATTCAACAGAGATGCACAAAAGCTTTACACTGATCTAGAAAATGACTCATTTTCACTCATTTTAATAACATGGTGCAATAACGGTGCAATAACATGTTACACAACCAAATGCAATAGAGTGAAACACAATTACCGGTGTTAAAAATACTTCTGTCTTTAAGCACTAAGAGCTTGGTCAAATGGCTCTTGTGGGTTTGAAGTTCACTTACTTTTCATTCACATATTAATTTAAGCACAAACAAACTCTGAAGCAGGACAGACACTTCCTGCTTTAGTTCACAGTGTTCTTTATAACCCACATAACTAGTTCTGCTGTTCTAAACCACACCAGTAATCGCTTCAGTGCAAAATATAATTACCCCCTTTCTACAACATTTTCACTTGGTTTTAATAAGTTTAATTTATGGATATATTACAAGTTTTTTCTAGTTTTTCACAGCTCACACTGGATGAATGAAATAAACTCAAAATATATTTAAAGTGGGGCTGAGCATATCCACCAATCCGAAGGTTGGTGGTTAGATCCCTGTTCTGGCTGTATCATTTGGCTGAGACACTTCAGTAACAATGTATTATAATAATAGGTGTGTATTTGGTGGAGGGTTCGCTCTCACCCCTCACTCAGACTGCGCCCAGTCGTGACTGCAGGGAGAGGTGTAGGCATGGTGTTACATGGTGCTCTACTGTGCTGTTGTGTCACCACCTTTGAAGCTGCACACGCCAGACCACGTGTCCACAACATAACTATTCATTTATTAAGGCAAAAGGCTGCAGTCGGCTCCGGCATCTGGCCAGAATAGACTCCCAACGGAAACAATCGGAATAGTGCGGTCTAAGCTCCTCTCGCTACTGCTAATTATTCATATTCCTGCATCCGCTGCACTGTGCAGAGTCTGAGCCGGGGTCACACTTTCTACAGTGTATCCATGCAAACACTGAAGATAAAGCAGGTTAAGAAATGTCTCGCCCGTATGCAAAACAGCAAAATGAAACCAGCAACTTTCTATTAGTCTTGAATGAATCTCAGTTGGTGGTAATAGCTCATTTGGCTTCAGAACAGAAATAATTTTAGTGGCAGAACAGGAAGTGAGAGGCACTTGTCTAAACCTGTGCCAGACTGGCGACAGGCTGAGCCACATTCGGGAAACAGGTGACAACTTTTCTCACGGCATTGCTGCTCTAAGTAAACAAACCAGAGCTGTATAAACTACCCTGTACAGCAGCCAGCCCGGCTCTCTGCACTGTACTATTCAAACGTCTTGGTTATGATTATTTCAATGCTGCTGGCGCACCCTGTCATGAGACCCATCTAGAGCTAGGCTTTGTCAAAGAAAACAACATTAAACGAAATGAGGTATCTGAACCTGTGCAACTATGGCGTGGAGACCTGTATAACATTTGAAATCTTGGTTCTATCACGCTGTATGCCTGCGTTATGTATGTGCATTTTTATATTGCCTTAGATGCATTTTGACTACCTTCAGTTAAAAAAATACGACAAAAAAAAAAAGAAAACCAGTCATTAGCATTTTAAATTATAGAGTAGTGGATGTTTTCTTAACTACAATGACATATTTGATACTGTAGCTACAGTGAAACCTGTCAGAAAGGAAAAGGGTCAAATCATTTAGGTGAAAAACTCCCTCTCTCCCTACCTCTCCTTCGCTCTCTCTCTCTTACTCACTCTCTCTCATTCTCTCCCTCCCTCCCTCCCTCCCTCTCACTCTGTCCCTCCCTCTCTCTCACTCTCTCCCTCCCTCTCTCTCACTCTCACTCTCTCTCTCTCCTTCTCTCCCCTTGCCTCCATCCCCTCTTTCTCTATTCCTCCATTCTGTCTACCTCTTTTCTATCTCTTTCTGTTCTTCCTCCTCTCTCTCTCTGTCCCTCCTTTGTGTCTCACCCTCCCACAGCTCAAAGTACATTTTTCCCTCTACTTTTCTGCTGTCCGTTCAAATTACAAGCCGGGGTTAAGAGTCTTACAAATTCCATTAGTGAATATGGGATTAAGCATTAAGCCTTTTTAAAACTGTTGCCAGTAATTAACTAAACAAACAGAGCCTTTTGTAATGTGGTACGTGCATGAGCTGGGCCTAATTATGTGGGAATACAGGGAAAAGGCTGCCGGCTATAACAAGGATTTTAGGCCCATGGAAATGTACACGGGAATGCTATAGTCTCCTTTATAGGAAATGTGACTAATGTAAATGGAAAGTATAATGTTGTATATAAATGTAAGGTCTTCCTAAACAAGTCTGATTGAGAGCATGAGCTCATGGGAAATGGGTTATTTACTGGGGTATTTACAACAACTATACACTGATGACACTGCAGTGTCCCACTTTGGAATATTTTACTTTTTACTTTCAAACCATATTCATCAATTTGGTGATATAAGAGAAAACAGTGTATACTGTTGTTGTGTAATTAGGCAAGACACCTGCCCATGTACTTCTGGGTTTCAAAAGACATCTCAACATTCTAAAATATTCAGTACAGATGGAGATATGCTGATTTATGCTGTAATACAGTGAGTTCTTGGGTCTAGTCACTACTAAAAATGATCATGTTCAACATTTGTGTATTTACTTTTTTTAGATATTTCAGAACAAAGTACAATGAAATCAATAGGGAAATCTGTCTCTTGCCCCGATCTGGGAGTATGACATCATCACAGTCTGAAAAACACCAGTGCTGTGATATGTGCATGGGTGATTGGTGGTGGTCTACAGATGTGCAGCCTTGCTTCAGTCATTGTACACCAGGGCAGCTGTGGCTACAGAATAGCTTTGATTGCTTATACCATTTCCAGGTATACACCAGATGCATTGTTGTAACTAGTTTTTACTCAAACGATAGCACTGCATAGTAAACCAGGACTGAACCCTGGACTAAACAATCAATTACTCAAACTTACGTAATTTCCGTCTTTTACGCCATCATTACTAAAGGATTCACAGTACACAAAACCATAATGTCCATAATAAGAGAGGAAAGATGTTGGCAAACTGCTTCTGTTCATTTTTACTTTGAAACAGGTCTGTAGTTTGCACACAGAGCTGGTGCGTAGTATGCAAATATCCCATTCACTCTGCACTGGGAGGGCGTGTCTGAGCTCCTGTTACACTCCACTGGATCATTCATTACAGACTGAATGTATGAATGAAGTGTACATGAGCCAACGGGAATGAATGCAGTTTATAGAACATATCATATCCATTACTAAGGTCCGCTAGGAATCTGGTCATACAGTACCGATCACATTGCGCATTACGATAAGCCTCAGATATGTCCAGATATATTCAGCAGTAGCTTTGAGTATTTAGAAAAGCGTTTACTGGTTTTATCCATTACATAGTTTCAATATATTCTTGTTTATTGTGATATTGTCAATTTAATATTGTGACAGGCCTAACTATAAGATGTCCAAAGGCTGACTAAAGACCGCCACACAGTACAGGATTTGTCAGTCTTAAACAATTTGTAAACATGCAACAAACAACGCAGACCACAGACACAAACAGAATCGGATGAGATTCTAAATTTCCAACGGCTAAGACTGCAGCGAAGAAACAGCACACTACAAGCTACAAGTTGTGAGCGCACCTCGCGTCAGCTGTTTTCTGTTCACAGTAAAACCACTCTCAAAGGTTCAAAATATCAGAGCATTGCACTTCTATTTCAGATGCAAGTCAAAACTGTGTATAATTATTTGTGAAATGTGTGTGTGCAATAGTTCAGATAAATGCTTTTTAAAGCACATAATCTTTGCAATAAATCACAGGAAGTAGAATCACTATTGCTAACCAGCAGCAACTTCACCCCGATCCTCGCTGCATGGATTCATGTAAACAGACACACGTGAGGAACTACGTGAGGAAAACATTTCAAACTGGATTAATAGCACTGTTTGTGGACTGAGTGTCATCATTTGCGGAGGACACATTCTAATGGATAATATGGATGAGAATGCTGCAGTTTAACTTTACAACTTTATGAGAGGTGAAGAATAAACTAGTCTTTAAATTAGTCGCACCACACATGAAGAGTGCGGTCGATTAAAAATTGCATACGAAAATCCAAAATCGGGCAAATTATTCTGTACTATGTGGTGGGCCTATGTACTGACATCACAGATTAAATTATCCATCCATACACTGCCACGTAATCTTTAATTATTTATTCATTTTAGCGCAACACAGCAAAAGACACATTGCTATTCAGTAGAACCGGAAGCTGGATCAATATCACTGTTAGTGACCAGAGCCAGGTGCAAAACGACAAAAAAATATATAAACCAGGTCTTCCCCAGGACTAAAGCAGGTCTAACCCAGGACTAAAGCAGGTCTAACCCAGGACTAAACCAGGTCTAAAAACAACTCTAATAGACTAACAGCCCATAACGCATTTCTGGAGAACTCTAATAGACTAACAGCCCATAACGCATTTCTGGAGATGCTGTGACCCAGTTACTGACCAGCAAAATATGTCCATTTTCAAGGATGCTCAAGTCCACCCACTAACGAAAGCCACGATGATTCATTGATAAAAATTGTTATTACATCATTAACTCTTGTACTGTACTCACAGCTCAGCACTGGTGGTGTGAGAGTCAGGTTTGAACACGAGAGCAGTTCCATTATTAGAGGAATGTTCAAATACAAATGTCAGACCCACTCGGCAGAATAATTATTTAAAATGGGGGATTTTCCTCTGACTCACCTGGCAACCACCAGCCAGTTGCGAGCAACCAGGGAAATACGGGGGAGTTACACCAAGGTCAAGATTAAATCAAAATTATGCGGTGAAAAATGTTAGTAGTATCCCAAATTGTACAATATTACTCAAATTAAGTACTTTACCAAAACTAAATGGAACAATATTTTACACATACATATTTTGCTACACAGTAGTTTTGAGAGCCATCACCACTCTCCCTATTAGTCGTGTAATTCAGTGTTTTCCAACCACAGGTACATGAGCAATTAACAAGGGGTACTCTCATAAGCTGTATGAAGAAGAGGACTAAGTGAGTGTGGCGTCACCCATAGTGTTCGGCTCATTGAGGCTAACATTTATAGGGGCGAATTTGGAGCCGACTTCCATATTTGGAATTCTGACTACGAATATCACAGCGCCCAAAGAGCCAATCAGTAGCAATGGTGTTGAAGGTAACGCCCCTTCCCGCCCACACCGCTGGTTTAGCAGGGGGCAGGTGCTTAGCAATGCTGTCAATCAACTTATTGCTATCGCTAGCGGGAGTGACTTCGGCGAAAGAGGGCAGCTTATTGCTCTGTTATTAAAGTTCATATCTTGATTTAGGGCCAAAGTTGTGAAATAAAAAACCCAGGATCGTGTAGAGCGGGTTAATACGGATGTTTTAAGACCAAAATGACGAGGCTGCCAGGAACAGTTACAGAGACAGGGGTGACATTTTTTCAACAGAAAAATGAATTGGAGCCAGAGCTGATGGCGCAGGAAGCGTGCCTATGCTTACTTCTTATTTGGAACACAGCGGCTAGTGCGTTAGCTATGTCCATTTATACATACAGTCTAAGGTGAAATGTTACAGTATTTAAAAAAAAATTGTCAATTTACATTCTTAGGAACGTTTTGGAGGATTTGGGGATTTTTTTCTACATCAATCTTAAAACGAGAGAATATAATAGTAGTACTTTAATACTACTTAAAGCCACAGTCTGTGACTTCTTATCCAAAAAATAGACTTAAATATAGGATTTTTTTTTTTCCAATTTGGTTGTTTTTATTGCACTGGCAAAACTGAAAAAGTGGGCTTGCATCTCCACAAACCTGACTCTTTATTTGGCCTGGGGGAGGGCCTCCTTCTGCTTGTCTCTAGGAAATGTGGTTTCTTTAGCTATAATTTTCCACAGTATAGTAAATCGATTTATTTGCCTAGTACCTGAGTTAAGGGGTACTCGTGGTGTGAGACAAAGCTTAAAAGGTACTCATGATCAAATATGTTGGGAACCGCTGGTCTAATGTTATACAGGACAAGTTATTAGTCGGTCAAAAATTTCTTTAATCAACTACAGTACAGTGTGCACCTTTTCAGTGGCTTATACAATACAGTACAACGTGACTATTCTCTCAGACGGAAAACAGCCAAAGTGGGATATAGATATGAGACTATATATGTTTTGTGTTTGAGCCAAAAGACACTGACTCAACCAATGTTTACATTCCTGAACTCCGATGTGATACTATCGCTCAGAGATGAGAAAGACAACATGTTTGGGATGTACGGGAGCAGGAGACTACCTCATGAAGTGCAAATTACTTCTAAGCTGCAACTTTTCAAGGAATTTCCAAAGCTCCTACTGATAACACAAGTCTGCAGGAATGTAGGCTTTGCGACTTGTCATTTTTGATTTGTTCGTTTTACCTCCAGTGAACCACACCGCACACAGAGAGAGAGAGGCCCAGAGGCAAAATGATCATTCAAAAACGTTTTAGGCCCCGAAAGGAAAGTACCTGTGTCCATACGTGTAGGAAGCAAGGAGGGGGAAGGATTTAAACATGACACGCACCATTGATGACTATCAGCGCAGGTTGGGTTGAGTTGCACGGCCTCCTCGCCCACTCTCTTCCCTGAGACGACACACAAAAGGAAAATAAGTATAATTAGAGGGAGAGACAAGCAGGTTCAAAGTCTACTTGAACTTGGGGCTTTTAAGCTCTTTAACTTTTTAACTGAACATAGTCAAAGATTGTTAAGAGTGGATTGCGCCAGTAGAGTTTAACTTTAAACTTAGATTAGTGATTAGTGGTGCTTGCAGACGTTCTGGAAAATTTCTGATAAAAATTAACTTAAATCTCATCAAAAATTAAGCATGGTTAAAGATGCTGTTCCTGATTTTTACTTTCTTAAAAATGTAAAAAAAAACAAAAAAACTAAACTAGTTCATTTCAACAGTTTACAGTGTTTCAATTATATATTCCTCACTTTCCTAAAACATTCCAAGCAGCCTAATATTTTTTTATATTAAGTTTATAAACATTTTCACAACTTTCAGAGACCAGAGTGGAGTTTTACCATCATGGTAATGTTAACAAATACTAGCATGCCAACAGCACACTTACTGATTCTCAAACAATACATGCTTTTAAATTAGATGCAGACACCACGCAGCTGACTTATATTCTAAAAGCAGCACGTCAAAGTATCTGTACTCGGGCAAAACACATTTTTCATGGAAAATAATTGTGTACAGCCACTTTAAAAGGTGCATGTAAATTTTCACTATGAAATCGACTGCTCGTCCCCATGGAGAGATGATATTGCTTTGCAGTATGGCATTAAATGTATGTCTTGTATTTAAACAATAGCATGTTTTCATTGCTAGAAAATACATTGAAAAAAACATCATTCTTACGGTGAGCAGGCTTGCCTTTTGACAGATATGACCATCTACTTGTCTCCAAGATATACCTTTAATGCCATATTGTGAAACATTCCTGGCAAAGCAATAGCATTTCAAGGGAGACAAGCTGTTGACCAAAGTTTCATAGTGCACCTTTAACTTTAAACTCAAATTAGTGGTGCTAGATCAGTTTAGGAAAAATAAACTTAAGCTTCATTCAAAGTTAAGCAGAGTTAAAATGGTGTAACACGGCTCTGCATAACTTTAAACTATGTTGAGTTTTACTACTACTACTTGAGTTTTAATACTACTCAAAACTAGTTGCATATATTGTATAGTACAGTATAGTATAGTATAGCATAATATAGTATAGTATAGTATAGTATAGTATAGGTGTCATTAGTGACTGTCTCAAAAATAATACAATACAAAATTTCATTATTATTCTAAAATCAATATTTAAAAATTCCATGCACCAAGCAGAGAACTGTATCTACATTTTGAAAACAGTTATTACAATAGTGTCTTTTGAAACCATTTGACGTGGAACAGGTCTTACATATTTTCAATCACAAAATACTGGCATGGATTAGCCAAGACAATGCTGGGCTGATTGAAAAAACAAAACAAGATGTAGATAAAGCAACTATTCTTAATGACAGGATTAAAACGTACGTGATAGCTCAACAACCGGGAAGTCTGAAATCATTCACCACTGACCTATTCATGTCTATTTGTCAAATGCCATTTTTATATGTTGAAAGATGGACCTCGTTTGCATAAATATTTATTTTAAATCCAAATGTGAAGGATTGTGAGAAACCGGTGGATCCAGTTTGCATTTAGCCGAATGACAGGACAAAAAGCATTAGTTTGACTGTAGGTTTAGTGCAGTCAGTGTAAGATGAGCACATGAGGAGTCATTGTCCTGTCACCCACAGGACAGCTCTCTGCACTACTCTGTCATGGTGACGCTGTGCTCAGAGATCTCATGTTACTGTATGTGGGAGTTTACACATGGACAGATTTGACTGGAAAGATAAATAATAAGGGGCCATCTTCTCTGAGCACTCAAACATGCTCTGTTTATATTTTGCCTAAATTGTTGCATCACAGGTAAAAAACCTGACTTCTCCCACACAGTTTTTAAGTCCATAAACCATCACCAGACTCGCTCTGCAGTCAAACTGTGTTCACAATGAACGCACATTGCTCTATTAGCATAACATTCACAGGAGATAAGGACTTCAGTTATTTACTTTACCATTGTTCATTCCCGTTGCTGACAGCAGCGGGAGCTCTAACCCCTAAATGCATCTTTGGAAACAGGTGTAGTTTACAAGTTGTGTTTTCCAAGGGCAGACATTATTTTAAGTTAAAAAATGTGAAATACTAATTCCAAAGTGATCAAAACATGTGTTTAAAAGTGAATTAAATATGTGTTCTTTGAAAATATGTCCTTGGGCAATACATTTCACCACTTTTTCTTATGTCTGAGTGTAGAGAATGAGTGATTGGTGGTCACTTATATTTTGTCCTATTAAAAACAAATAAAAATGCCTTTCAGTCTTAATTTACCAAGCACTGACATTTCTAAACAGTGCCATTTAAAATAAAACTATTTCTTCCTCCAAAGATTAAGAAGACCCAGGATGATCAAGGCCCTGCTCTCGCCTGTTGATTTTTAGGTGAGCAGATACAGACATAAACATGTTCGTATTAGGATTGATTGTGTGGGCAAGAGTTTGATCTGTCTATAGCTAGAGCTGGCCCTGAAATGTTCATTGATGATACAATCTCAATTTAAATTTGATTTATTGCCCTAATTATCTGTTTGAAAAACTCCAAACCATAACCCAAACTAATCAGGTGCTGTCACATTAACGTAATATGTGATCACTGTAATTGTACCCTGGTTTTACCCGAGACCGTTAACCACATGTTTGTAATGCCATTTAACCATGTAGTGTAATAACTATCACTCTAAGATAAGTAATAAACATCTATTGGCGTCATATGGTCGGATGCTAAACGATGTGGCGTGATTTGCAGCAGTAGTGGTAATTTAGTCATACTATACAATATTAGTAATAACTTTATTCATATGCCCATCCCTGTTTCCCCTGTAATATTTGCTCTAGGCTGACACAGAGGCTGCTTATTTCCAATATTACTGTCATTAACTGCTTGTGTGTGATGTTGTAATGTAATCAAGCTTGTATTATAACTAACCTCTAGTCAGGTCTGATGAGAGCTTTGACGATGACTCAATTTAAAGTAGTGTATTATTTCAATCAGGAGGCTGTGTTCAGATGACATCATACCATTTTCCTTCTCTATAGCTTAAAATTGGCATAAAGGTAAGGCTACGTGGATTTCTATGGTTCCGATTTAAAACCATGAGTGATGAACAGTACGGCTTGGTCTCATCCAACAATGTGCTCAAATGGATAAAGTGTGTTGTTACTTTACGGTTCGTATCCCTAGAATATATCATATAATATGTCAGTTAGGCATAGGGTCTTTATAATGCAAATGTGTTGACTAGATTTATGGTTAATATGTTTGCAATTGTGGTTTCTGTACACAAACAGTTGTAGAAATAGTTGGTTGGTAAAAACAGCATTAAGACACATGACTAATATAGTGAGTTTGTGGACCCAATCATATTCAGAATGGTCAAGTTGAATTTTTTATAGGATATTCCCATTGAAAAAAATGAATCTTCCAACTAACACTGGCCTACCTCTGAGATTTTGGCAATAATGGGTTAATAGAAGTGTATTAAACACATTTTGAGATTCTCTTAAGGTGCGTTCACACTAGTTTTGGTTTGGCCCTGGTTTGAGCTTAGGTTAGTCCTGATCTAGACTTGATTGGGTCCTGTTCTAGTTCTGGTTTAGTCCCAGTTATTGTTGTGTGTCCAAGTGTGAACGTGCCCTTGTAATAGTAGTAAACTAGCATCCTAATTTAAAGTTGTTACCTTCTTCTGCGTGCTGTTTCTTCTCCTCCAGAGTGCTGCAGAAGTCATGCACGTCGCTGTAGGCTCGAGTCAGACGCCACAAAAAACTGGAGTTCTGTCCCAACTGCAAAAATACACAAGGAAATTACAATCGTTTTATAAATATTATAAAACATATTACTTAAATAATTTATTCCTTTCAACAGACAAGGCCAAAGTTGAGTATTTTGGAAAGATTAAAATGTAAGAAAGGAGTTCGTTTTGCTGTTTAGTTAAAGAAGTAGTTCTCAAGCTGTGGTACATGGATTCCTCTTCAGTCACTTAATCTCACGTGATTATTTTCTCAGACTGGATCTTTGTGATTTAGGGCAAACCTACCTGTTCTCTGTGCTGGAGGAGCAGGCTGAGGCTCTCCCTCTTGTCAGACTCTGGCCCCTGGTGCAGTCGGTCGATTCTCTCAAACAGAGCTGAGGTTTGATCCAGAAGGGGGCGCTCTTCCTCCCCCCTCCTCTCTGTGACGGCTTCCTCCTCGTCCTCATCAGAATCAGTCAAAGCTGTGATGTATCTGAAAACAGAAATGCATGTTACAAAAAAGAACTGGACAGAGACGACGTCCAATTAATAATACTGGTTCAACTTCCAGCAAAACATCTAAAAGTCTGGCATTCTTACTCAGATACAAAATTATGGCACTAACAATCTGTGGTCCCCAACCTCAGTGAGTACAGGATGCACTGTACACACAAAGAAAGGTCCCATTCATGACAATACTGATATTATTTAAAATAGAGCAGAGTAATTCTGCAAGATTCATTGAATTTAAATCGCAATTTGAATGGACACAATCAGAAAATTGCAAAGGCTGCAGTTTTTATTTGGCATAAAAACTGCTAACCTTGTAGTTTAGATCTGTACAAACATGTTCTGAAATGTGATTCTTGTATTAGTTTGTCAGTTCATATTTCTTCAGGACACGTTTGAAATGTGAACTTTGAACAGAATCCTATTGTTACATACATACATCGTAAATCTAATCGCAATGATAGATATCGCACTTAGATATTTTCTGAAATTGTTAAGCCCTAGAGCAGTGTACAGGTGGGCAATATATCAATATCATTTTTAAAAGATAAAAGGAAGAAAAAAAAAAGTGTTTTTAATGGGTATAAATTGATATTTCTGCACTTTTCAATTTTACAGTCCATTACACTTCTGTTTGATACTCGAATGCAATCAAAGCGTTTACAGGCACGTTCTAACATATTTTTGATAGATACAAGAATATGAATGGATTATTGTTATTGGGACAATCCCAAAAAATAATTGAGATATTCGTCAACGTCTCTCACCTCAACGTCTGTCACTACAGGTTTCATCTTACTTTTGTTTGTTTGAAAATACTATCTCCGTTTATACCTGGTGTTACAATTTCAAACTCAATTTCGTAACTAAGGTACAGACTCAATACCGATTCCGATACCACAATGATCATTAAAAACGCTCTTTATGTAGACAATAGAATGTTATTTTTAACATTAAATCGTAGTACTTTCTTTTACATTACCATGAGACCTCCAAGTAGGTTCCATAGTGGACTTGTTCTGATACAGCTCAAGATCATTCTAAAGCTATTCAAGAAAAGTTTGTTCATTTATGTCCTGTGAATGTGACTTTCTTAGTATAGATATTTCTAGTTTCAATAGCAGTTTTAGTTTCGATTTGTATCTGATTTTCAATAGTTTTAACAACCCTACTTAAAGTGCATATAAAACCCAAACACAAAACAGTATGAACACTTCGCCAGCAATGAGATCCATGAAAGGTTTCTGTAAACATCTGGTACGTTGCATTGTCTTTTGTCTATTCATTCATTTTTACACAGTATTTAATTGTAGCCTGTAAAATGTTTCTAATGCCAATATGAGAGGGTACAATAAAAACACAGAACAAAATGACTTAACCTGGGTGGGCACTTTTGAAATCAACTTTGAAAACAACTTTACCAACGTCAACATGAAGACACCAATAAAACTGAGCATTTGATAAACAATTTTGTATCTCTCCACAAAGATGTACTTGACTGTGTGGTGCATTCAAAACCGCCTTCAACAAGAGGAATTTTTAAGATCAATTTGAATCCTGATTTAACAAGGACTTTTTACAACTTTGTGCCAGGCGCTGCTGATTAGAGGGATCAATGTGGTGCGCCTGTTTTTTTTACCGGGTCTGTTTACATAAGCAGGTCACCTAATTGTTTATAATACTAGCTGTTAAGAAACTTTGACGTCTTATGCGGCTCCCCTTAGGCCTTTCCCCTGCCCTCAGACTTGTTTGTGAGACGGAGGCACGCAACCGTGGAGTTATACGTTTTATGACGCTTTTTCAAATGCTGGAGGTCAAAGAGGTCCAAGTATCAATATGTACTTTCCTGGTTAAAGGTCATATATTACACAAAATGAATTCTTGTGAGCTTTAAGCCATGTTACAATGTTCTTACCTCAGCAAAACCTGGAGTTGTGTTTTGTTTCATTCACACATGCTTGAGTAACCCATTATTATTAGTTCGTACATCTCCAAAGCTCAAAATGCTCTGTTCCACCTTGTGATGTCATGAAGTGGTTGATTTCAAGTTGACAGCTACCTTTTACCTTTTGTTTAGTAGAGATCAGCAATTCCAGGGTGGAAATTATCCAAATGATTCTAGGGAAGGTTTGATTAGGAAACAACATTATAACAATGCAATGTAAGAACGACTACGCCACGATTTAACGGTGCTGTGCCTGATGTTTAACGTGGAAAACAAAACTAGTTCATTTTAAAAGGTTTGCAGTGGTCCAAAGTTATTCCCCATTTTCCTAACGCATTCCGAGGATCTTAAGCATTCACCGCAAAGTGGAGTTTTGCCATCATTGTAATGTAAACAACAACTAGCATGCTAACAGCGCACGTCTTTATTTGTGGAGGATGAAATGCTTTATAATTACATGCAGAAAGCCCACAGAGGTCTCATTTTGACCCCAACAGCTGCTTGTACTTGATCAAGACAAACTTTATTTAAAAATATATGAAAAACTCTTTTGAGTAGAACTAATACGGATGCAACGATGTACGGTAATCTTCTAATGATCTATTTATCTAATTTTGATACGTTTAGGCCTCAGAACAACAGAAAACAAAAGTTCAATTATACTATCTCCTCTTTGTTCAAAGCAGAAAATGGCTTTATGGAGCCGTTTTCTTCCTGTATTTGTGAATGTTTGACTCAGTATCACTACTCCAGGGGGATTATAGTGACACTGTTTACTGTATTGTCAATGTTGTATGATTTAACATTTTGTTTAGACCTCGTTTTGTGTTTGTGCTCTCAACATGAGACAAAACCAGGACCAAACCAGGACTTAACAAGAACTAAACATGGTTAAACTGGATCAAAACCGAACCTACACTAAGTTTCAGCATAATTAATCAACACTGTATTTCAAAAGGTCTGTAGAATGTTTTTTTTTTTTTATTAATTTGACTCAAATGAAGAGATTTAAAGCAACACTATGTAACTTGGAGGTTGCACACATAGACTGTATACAGAAGTGAAATAAGTGAGCGTGACGTCACCCATAGCGTTCGGCTCAATCAAATAAAGCTCATCGAGGCTAGTAGTTATAGGGGCAAAAAGCTCCATATTTGGAATTCTGACCGAGTTTATCATAGCAACCAAAGAGCCAATCTGGAGCGAAACTGTTGAAGATAATGCTCCTTCCCACCAGCACCACTTGTTTGGCAGGGGGCGGGTGTGTAGCAACGCTGTCAATCAAACCTGTTGTCAAGGCTATCTGTTATTAACGTTCAATCTCAGGGTCATGTAGAGCGGGTTAATACGAACAGTTTAAGACCAAAATGATGAGTCTGACAGCAGCAGTTACGGAGAGAGGGGCGACAGTTTTTCAATAGAAAGTGAACTGGAACCAGAGTCGATGGAGCCAGAAGGGCGCCCATGCTCACTTCCTATTTGGAACTCAGCGGCTAACAGGTTAGCTATGTCCATTTATAGTTACAGTCTATGGTTGCACATTAACTGAATGATTCCATGGAAATAAAAAGTTAAAACCATACAGTTTTCAATGGAGATATGTTCTGTGCCAGACCGTGAAATATTATTAGCCAAAGGAACAACAATTCCATGAAAACAAGCAGAAGAGTAAGAGTCAGGTTTGCGGAGATGCAAGCCTGCTCAGAGTAAGGGCGCATGTTTTTTCTAGGTGTTAACATTCAATAAACACAACCAAAATGAAAAAAATAAACAAAAAAACAAACAAACAAAAAAAAACATACAATTTTTTGGCAAAAATTTTACAAGGTTTTAAATTATTACTCAAATTGGTTAACGGAGCATATCTTTTACAAATTCAGTTAGACTCTAAATTATTAAATATGCTAAGCTAAAAGTTACAAGACAAGGTAGAAGTACATCCTGTGACAAAAAATTCCTGAAAATCATATGTGAGCCAATGTAAGTACTCACTAACCACTTGTTTCTTTTAACACCCTGAGCTACACATAAAGTTGCAGCAATAAAAGATATAGCTCTGAAACATGCACAGGTAAAATGAAAGGCAGGAGACCAAGTGAAAAAAGAGAAGAGGCACTATTAGAGCTGGCAGCGGCTGCATGTGCGTCACGGTGGTAAAGGGAATGTTTTGGGCAGAGAGCCACAAATGGAGGGATGTGTCGAAGCACAGCCACAGACAACAACATGGTCGACTTCAACAGGTGCCCAGAGCCTGAGGGAGGGCCCGCCCCAGCCTCACCCACACACCTTTACAGGGACTATGTTATTCTGGCTTTTTTAACTACTTTGGCCAATTTTACCTTTGTAGATCAAGTTATGAAATTGGAGTATACAAAATGTCTGAGAGAGAGAGAAATGGATATGGGTGGGCAACATGGCAAAAAAATGATATCATGATTTTGATGGTTTTTTTTTAGGTAACTAAAGCTTCATCTGATGCTTCACGCTTGACTGTGAGCGATTAAATCCAGCTGTCACTCACTCAGAGCATGATAGAGGTTAAACAATAGGAGGAGTTGGTGGTAGGGTTGTCAAAAGTATCAAAAATCAGATACTAATCGATACCAAAACTAGTATCGTAACTAGATACTCATTTGAGCAGGAATCGGTGCTAAAAAAGTCACATTTACAAGACGTAAATGAACCTTTCCTGAATAGCTTTAGAAAGATCTTGAGCTGTATCAGGTGGGGAACAGTGTTGGTGTTTGAGCAAACGGCTGTATTAAATCGATAAATAATGACTCATGATATGACGATGACGACCAAAATAGCAGATCATCACAGGGATGAGATTAAGATTTAATGACCATATCCGCCTGCTCTACTATATGCAGAATACATCCATCAGTCTTGGTTTATGGTCATTTCGTAATGGAAATCTAAAGCCCTCCTCTTCCCCCCTCTCCACACTAACTTTAGGAACAGTGACTGGCCAATGCTCTGCGGCTACTGTGAGGGTCTGTTCTGTGATTCAGTTATGACGGGGCTGAGGGATGAAGAAATATGCCACCTATAGGCCAGGCCATGAAGTGTGATTGCCACCATCACTTGTAACACGCATAGTGGATCAGAACGATTATCTTATAACCCACGGTTCGCAGTTAATCTTCTATAAAACAAACTATTAAAGATCCTATATTACGCAATATTGACTCTTGCCCCAAAGGTTCGCAGTTTGAATCCAGCTCGTATCGTGAGATCCTTGGACATCACACTTCACAAACCTCATAGTTTAAGGTGGGAGACCTCTAAAAGAATATATATAAATTTTTTGTAGCTATATTAAACTGGAATATCAAGTAAATCTTCTATAAAACAAACTATTAAAAATCCCATATTACGCAAAATTGACGCGTGAGCTTTAAGCCATATTAGAATGCAGTTACTTCACCAAAAACATACCTGGAGTTGTGTTTTATTCCATCCACACATTAGTCTGTCTGCATCTCCAAAGCTCAAAATGCTCTGTTCCACCTTGTGATGTCATGAAGCAGTAGTTTTCAAGTTACCTTTGACATTTTGTTTAGTGAAGATAGGAAATCCCAGAGCTGAAATCACCCAAATGATTCAAGTAAACGTGTATGGAGTTTAAAACACGGTGGAGCACTTCTTGTATTACAACATGACATCACAAGGTGGAACAGTGATGTCATGTTTGATTGTGTTTGACAGAAGAACTCAGCCTAAATATGCAGGTTTTGTGTGTTAAACATGTGTAAATGATACAAAACACTGTGTTAAACTGTGTAAATGATACAAAACACAACTCCAGGTATGTTTTTGATAAAGAAACAACATTATAATATAGATCAGAAAATAGCGTTATATGAGCCCTTTAAAAAAAGACTGAAAAAAGCTGATTCAAAATAAAACAACCATACAATGTAATCTTTAAAACAAATCTATTTCTGCACTTAGTTAACTTAAATCAGATCCAACTGTGTTATGCAACTGTGTTTTAGAAAATAAATGCCATTTTCATTTCCTGCACTGGTATTGGTTAATTTCGGGTATCAGCAGATAATTAAAGTCAATATATGGGTATCAGAAACTTTTAAAATAGCTGAATCGGTGCATTGCTATATCTATATATTAATGTCTTTTCACTAAATTCATTCATGTTTTTGACCATCATTGATCTCGCACAGATATTTGCCTTACATTGAGTGTTCAGTTTTCAGAGCCTCCCGTCACGGCCCATGAATCACCTTTGCTCAAAAGAAGCAGACACACACAAGACACACATCTCACTGACTGTGTACACTTCTCCTGTTTGGAAAACCAGCCGCCCATCCAGGAGAAATTAAACAAATACAACAAGCTGTCAGGTTGAAGCCACTTTTATAATTTATCATAATTTATGGCTTGCACAACTTGGCGACCGGCTGCAGCTCTATCACTGAGCCATAGGATAACGTAATCTAACAGTTAATTCACTGCATCTTAAAATGGAAACTCACTTTTCACTAGGGCTAAGGAGTTAGTGAATTTTAACAGAGATCAAGTTTCAGTCATGGCCAATGGGCAGCTTGGGTCTTTTAAATCAAGAGGTCAACAGCTAGGCCTGCCACGATAACAAATTTGGAAGTGCGATATATTGCTGAAGTAAATAGGCAATAAACAATAATACTGAAATCAAACCATAAATCAGAAATATCCCTCAAAAAGTATTCTAAATGTACAAAAATGTAAACAAATATGAAATGCAATAAATAAATAACAACACTTAAAGTAGTTATTTTCTTTATATAATGAGTCATACTTCATAAATTTATAATTCAACCCTCTAAAGCTATAATCTCATCATAGAACAGAAAAAAACCAAAATGTTCCTACTGATACAAGAAAAATTACCCATGATAAATATTGACCCCCAAATAGGACTGTTCCATCTATCATGTATTGAAGTTGATATAGTATATAGTTATTGAAGTCAGGCCTATCAACAGCCAATCGTCTGTAAAAGTATATAGGACTTATAAGAGGAAGAAATTTGTTTTGTTCTCAGTGACAATTATTAAAAACCCGTCTTGCCATTTCAAGTTTTATTTAGGCAAAATCAAATTGAATTGTTATGATCAATATATATATTTTTTTTGTCATATTGACCACTTTACAGAACATCAAAAAATGAGGTGGTTGCCATATAATTAGAAGGCAGGTAGTTCAATCTCTGCTCTAAGCTGTTCACTACTGTTGTGTCCTTGGGCAAGACGCTACACCAGCCTTGCCTATGTGAATGTGCGGTTTGAGTGAGCTTCATGGGGTTGGAGAAGGCAGTCAGATTTTCACCAGTTTACTCTAGGGCAGCTGTGACAAGTATGGACAGAGAATAATGTCTTGCAAGTTGCACTAAAAATCATTATTATAATATGTAACTGAATCAATATTCAGTCATGTTTAATGGTCAATGATCAGCTCAGGTCTTTTTAATGGAGAGGTCCACAGCCAATCCTCAGTAATAGCATGTGGTTTGGAGCAGAGTTCAGACTTTGGAGGAAAAAAAGGTATTATTTTTTGTGTGAAATGCCACCGATTCAAGTTTGTATTGATTATGTTCATGAAATCAATACAAATGTTTTGCCATATTGCCCAGCGCTAATTTGTACGTTTAAAACTGGGATCATACGCAGAGCTTGAAAACAATGCCTGTGGTCTTGGAGAGGCTTTTTACACTGTTGAGCGTCTCAACCATAATTTGTGGATGTTGACAGGACTCAGGTGCAAATTGCTTAAGTCTGAATGAAGAGCAGAGATGTTGCAATATTCACCACACAGACGCACTGCCCCTGGTTCTGCAGAAGATATAATAACATGTACTTTAGTTAATAAGGTCACATGTTCAGAGCAGCAGAGAGAGCTTAAGGAAACGCCCTGTCAGCACTTTCATTCACAAATGTAGCTATTATCCCCAACAATACGGTAAGTTAGGGCGCCAAGATTAATTACATCTGGATCAAATTTACAAATTGAATGGTCAAAATGAATATATGCAATTATTTATGAGCGGCCCTGTGCAAACAACAAAATATCCCAGTGTCTTCATGGCATCTTAAACCTGCTAACCCTGTACTCTGAGAACAATACCTCATTGGATTATTATATTTATTTAGTAGTTCATATGTCAGTCCACTACAGTAATGTTGAGATGTGAACTAAATTGTAAAACCTGTCTTAAAATTGCATAATATTCCAAACACATTCAGGCAACAAACATTAATCAAGTAATTTAGTAGAGTTGGGATCACTTCACGTAACTGAAACAAATATTAATTAATGTAGACATACTTGCAAATGAATAGATTTTACAAAGAAGGTCCCAGTGTAACCCTGAAGATTAGATATCTACAAACTGTTGTGAAATGCATGCCATTCTTGATTTGATATGTTATCTCATAAATTGCATAGATACTTTTCCATACCTGTTCAACCCACAACCTAACAGGGCTGCAACTAACAACTATTTTTCCAATTCGTTAGTCAAGTCATTAAGTACAATTATTTGACTACTTAATAGTTGTTTAAGTAATATTACCTCATTTACTAGTATGTCAACATCATCGACTGTGTATATAAATGGACATAGCTAACCCGCTAGCTGCTGCGTTCCAAATAGATGATTATGGGCACTCTTCCAGCTTGGTAAGTGCTGCTGTCAGACTCGTCATTTTGGTCTTAAAATGTTCCTATTTACCCGCCCTACATGATCCTGGGATTTTTATTTTGCTATTGTGTCTATAATAGAAAATATGAACATTAATAACAAACAAATCAGGCGCCTTCTTTCCTTAAGGTCACTCCCAGTAACGTTAGCAACAGGTTTGATTGACAGTATTGTTTGCCCGCTCCCTGCTAAACCAGTTGTTTGGGCGGGAAGGAGCATTATCTTCAACAGCCTTGCTCCGGATTGGCTCTTTGGTTGCTACTCGTGGTCGGAATTCCTAATATGCAACTTGGCTCAAAATTCGCCCCCTGTAACTCCTCGATGAGCTTATTTGACTGGAGCCAAACACTATGGGTGACATCAAACTTTCTTAGTCCACTTCTTTATGCAGTCTATGGTCAACATTATAACCTTGCAGTTTAGATGTCTAAAACACATTCTGAAATCCATATTCAGTTCAGATTTCAGTCTCCTCCAGCATGTCCTGGACATGTTTAAAATGTGCATTGTGAAATAAATCTTGATTTTAGATACACTACCAATAGACTTTTTCATGTCATGTTTTCTGCTTTGTTTCCATGATTATTTACATGGTAGATTCTCAAACAAGACATCAAAACTATGAATTAACATATATGGAATGTAGCAAACAAAAATGTGTGAAATAAAAGTATGTTTTAGTTGAAAACTGGCCACCCTTTGCTTTCATCATGGCTCTGCAGTCTTGGCATTCCACTAACCCTGACTGAATCTGAATCTAAAATAAAAAAAAAAAAAGTTATTAAAAGCTCCTATATTACACAGAATCAACTCTGTTCCACATTGTGATGTCCTGTGGTGGTAGGCAGTGGTAGGTTTCAAGTTAACGGCTCCCTTTTACCTTTTGATCAGTACAGATTGGCAGTTCCAGGGCTGAAATTATCCAAATGATTCTAGTGCAGGTTTATAGTGTTTAAAACACAGTGGAGCACTTTCTGTATTAACATATGACATCACAAGGTGAAACAGTGTTTTCAGTTTGGGAGAAGAACTCAGCCTAAATATGCAGGGTTTGTGTGTTACACGTGTGAATGAAACAAAACAACTCCTTTTTGATGAGGAAACAACACTGTAACATAAATTAAAAAAATAGAATAATATAGGCCCTTTAACATTTTTCTCTTTGCTACATAACCCCACACATCTTGCTTTATATATTTGATGTCTTCAGTATCTTCAAAATAGAAAGTAGTGAAGGTAAAGAATAAAGCATTGAATGAGAAGGTGTGTCCAAACTAGTGTCTATTACAAGCACAGCTTAGTGTTTCTAAAATCATTCAACCCTAAATTGTGGCTTATCTAATGAGGCTGTCAGCACATTCATTCACAAATTGCTGTTACTTCTTCACAATCGGCCCGGACAAGTATAAAACTATAGTGAGTACAACCAAAACACATGACTTCATCGGCAGAGCTGAGGCCAACATTTGTAGCACGTTGTTTTCAATAGAAGACGCGCTGTATTGAGAGGAAAGGCTCTTGGGTACAGACCTCAATGGGGCTGATGGAGCTAGCACCAGTCTCCGCAGTTACACAGTGCAAAACAAACCCGAGTTACTGTGCCAACCACTGCAAGCCTGAGAGCACGCAGTTGCCTCTGACAGAGCGGAGAGAGAGGGGGGAGAGGAGCAGACAATCAGAGAGTTTAAATGGAGGGAGCGGACTGGCTGCAAATGTCTGATCAAATATTTAAATATCTATTTGGTTAAAACTACTATCTGTAAGTTTATTTGATTTTTTTTTTTACCAGTAGATGGCAGAAGTAAAATCAGCCAAAGCTGGCACAATATCAGACGATAGTAATGGAGATAGTCTAGTGCTGTTACGTGAGAATACAACTGGTCTGCCAATCTAACATGCCAGGCAAATCAATGGAGACAAGCAGGTGACAGGCATTACACCAGAAAATTACACAGTGCACCTTAGGGCTGCAGATTCGGATTATTTCAGTAATCGATTCATCAATTATTTACTCTGATTAATCAAGTAATTTTTTTTTTTTTTTTACCTTCCATAAAAAAGGCTTCATATTTAAAACAAATAAGGAGTTTTTCTGCTTGAAATCACACTTTTTCATCTTAATTGCACATCAGTATGTCCCCAAAACAGCAATATTTCACTTCTATAGATAGACACACCTGTTCAAAATTTCCGCAGTATATTTATTACTAATTTACTTGTCAACAGAATGTACTGAAAACAGGCTACATACAATTACAGTTCTTATGAATGAATTGTGTATGTGAATTGTCACATCACTTCAGCTGAGATAAGAGTAAACATCAGCCTGTGTTTATGCAGCGCTTTGTGCACTGAGCTCTGCAGCACTTGTGATGGTCATTCTTCACTGAAGGCCAGTCATGCAGCAGCACTAGCTCCATCTTTCACTTTAGCCTCTGTGTCTTGGCCTCTCGTCGTGCTCTTTTATTTCACTGGTTTGTTTTCATCATGGTGGTCCTCATGCTCTCGCACAAAGCTCTGCCCAAACCCTCACAACGCCTCTGTACGCTTCAGCTTCACAAGGTTTTAATGAATTATAGAAAAAAAAAAAAAAAAAATCACAGAGGCACTTGATTTACTTTGAGTAATCGTTTCAGCCTTAGTATCCCTTTAAGTTTTAATTTTGAGTTTGGAATGTCTCTTTCTGGAGATTGAGGAGTTAATGCATTGTTGGACTGTTGACAACAATTTCTCATACTCCAATGTCTAATTTGATAGATATTTCTATAAGTCTATTATCATTATCGGATACTTATCAAACTTATCAAAACACTGCAGCATTTCTAGATGTTCTGAGCACAAAGGACACATGTCAAATTGACGTCAGAGAGTTTGAACTAAGCCTCTTTTGTTTTTAGTGACTGATACCCGGAGGAAACATTCAGCTGTCACAAACCAGGGCCATAATTCACCATGAGATCATTCTGCTCTATACTGCAAGACCACGGTGCAAGCACTGTGCTCCAGAAATAGAAAAGAGAAGGAAACACTTTTAGAACAAGTAAACAATAGAACACAAATCCAATCCACCTTTATTTATAGAGGAGACCAGTGAATGACTGTTAAGGATGTAGAATGGCCTGTACATAGGTGAAAAAATCCCTTATATGTGTGGGTGGAATAAGTACTTTTAACCCAAGTTGTGAACAACTGAATGGAGTTTTGGTTGGTAAATCTGCCAAGATACACACACAAAAATGTCTATCAACACCAAAAGTAGATTACATTTACTAAAATCCGATAGCCTCAATGATAAATATAGTAAAAGATGAGACTGGATTAGCTGGTGTCAATGTAGTGGATGCAGAGGAGAGGGTCAGGTGGAGCAGAGGATGCAGAGCAGTATTCATCAAAAGAGCTTACCAAAAATACTGTATGAACCAAAACATATCAAGGTTTCATAATTTGAATAACAGAGCATGAATTGTTTTAGTAATTATTGCATTAATAGTTGTTGGTTTACTTAAGATCCAATTTAGTAACATGAGAATTTGCATTGTAACCTGCGTAGCCCCGCCCACAGCTTTGTCTTCACGGGGACTTTTGTACCTGCTCTGGCACAGACTCAAGTCATTTCATCACTCACACTTTATTGTTTACAAGTTTGGCAAATTTAGCTTCCTCTTCTCGTCTATTTAAGGAACAAAAGATAGTTGCGACATTTAAAGTGGTTTATTAAAATGTTTCAGGCGTTTTCACGTTCGTAACTAAGTCAGGTGGAGCAGAGGAGAGGGTCAGGTGGAGCAGAGGATGCATCAAAGTATTCATCAAAAGAGCTTACCAAAAATACTGTATGAACCAAAACATATCAAGGTTTCATAATTTGAATAACAGAGCATGAATTGTTTTAGTAATTATTGCATTAATAGTTGTTGGTTTACTTAAGATCCAATTTAGTAACATGAGAATTTGCATTGTAACCTGCGTAGCCCCGCCCACAGCTTTGTCTTCACGGGGACTTTTGTACCTGCTCTGGCACAGACTCAAGTCATTTCATCACTCACACTTTATTGTTTACAAGTTTGGCAAATTTAGCTTCCTCTTCTCGTCTATTTAAGGAACAAAAGATAGTTGCGACATTTAAAGTGGTTTATTAAAATGTTTCAGGCGTTTTCACGTTCGTAACTAAGGTTTGAACTTGTGCTGTGGACGTGGCACTGATAACAAGTGATAACGAGATGAAAGAAGAAAGCAGCTGAATCAGGGCAGAATGATTTTATTTTTTTAAATATAGTTTGTTTGGTTTTTTTTTCTGACAAATACTGCAATTTTACGGCTGCAGTCGACTAAAGTAATTCTTGGTGGACTAAAAGAAATGTCCTGCCAGTCGTTTAGTCGACTAAAAAGGGGGCGTGGCAAAAGCTCTCAAAATTATTAGAAAGGAAACAATGCATTTATATAAAGACAATAAGAAAGAAACAATGCATTTATATAAAGACAGCTCAAACGTGTGAATCATGAGTTTAATCTGCCTTTTTACATATAAATAGAAAAAAAATACAACACTTTTAGCCAACACACTCACTCACCAACTTCTCCTTTCTGCTGTTGTCCAACATAAATCCGTTTATGCCAAAAGAAAATAATTAGTCGACTTTAACTTTTAGTTGACTAAGACACCATCAACTATATTACATTGCTTTGAAAGTAAAAGTAAGTTCATAAGGAATATTTCAAACATGTTACATATTAACTGTAGGAGAATCATGCATTTCTCTTCACTGACAGGTGGATTAGGGCCATGCACGGTTTGCTTGTATCAAAACAAACATGGCTGCTTATGAGGAAAAAAGAAAATAAGTATCACAGGGGACTGTAAAACATTGTGAATTTCTGCAGAATCAGTGAGTGAAGCACTAAACTCTGTTAATCTGAGGTGAGAGAAATTTTATTTTATTTGTAAATGATGGGTGACCAATGAGCTCCTCCGTTTTACAAGCATCACTGAAATAAACCAATCTGATTGGACAGCTGTGTTTAAGCCTGGCCCAAGGTGCTTTCACTGACAGAGGATTGGATGTAGACCATTAAAAAGCCACAAGATGATCATCTGATTTAAAATCATTGGCTCTCAAAGTGATTAAAGAGGGGGTATTATGCAAAATTAACTTTTTGGAGCGTTCTACCATGTTATAACATTGTTCCCTCATCAAAAACATGCCTGAAGAGGTTTTAGATGTCATCCATGCATGTTACATGCATGTTACAGTTAGCTGTAAGATTCTGTCCAAAACTCAGCCCACAAGCCTACGTCACTCATGCTCCCACATGCCAATTTTCCATAAATATACAAAAGGAAGATACAAATCAATACACTACAACTCAAGCCTGTTGTGACAGTGTCATTAGCGTCACACCGACTGTAATGTGATGGCACTCTGAAAGGGGAGTGATGGGAGTGAATGGCAAGCAGAGGGAGGGGAGACTTGGTGAAAAAGAAACAAACTTATTAAACATGTTAATACATTGTTTTCAGTGCATTTAGCATTTTCAAAACAATAAAAGGTAACATGAAATATGTTATGTGTTATCAATTAATACCCCATAGAACTGTAATACCCCTCTTTAACATTAGAGTCACTGAACAGCTGTTAGCATCATGACATATAAACAAATAGTCTAATATGGGAGGCCAAAGTCACAGCAGACAGTCTCAGGTCGGCTCATGTCTCGTCCGTACACTGCACTATAGATTAAACAAAGCCATCTGTCTCTGTCTTATGAATAAAACAATAAAGATAAAGCCTCCATGTCTTCAGTTTAAACACATTGTCGTCTTTTAGCTCTTTGACTGAGCCCGAGTCGTCTGCACGTACCACATCTGCACACTGTACAGTGACGTCATGAACTACTCTGACTAAAGCTTTTAATCAGAGCAGACAATGTGAGCCTTTTCACCCTTTATAAACATCCCCGCGCGTGGTGATCGGACTTGCCCTTTTCTAAACAAAACCTAATTCTGCTTAAATCAACAACTATCTAATATCATAAATGCATTTTTTTCTGGAAAGGGAAAAAGAAGCCGTAATGATGTCCTCCAGCTACGAAAATGTGAATAAAGTCAGTGGGAACGAAGATGAGGCACGTGTTGGGACAAGAGCAGGTCAGAATGGCGATGGTAACTGTAAGGAAGCTGTTTTGACATCTGAGCTAATTGAAAAAAAAAAAAAAAAAACAACTGGAAAATTTGAACTTTGGTAGACCCCCATTTTTTTTCTTTTATTATATAAGTTGTGTTCACGTCATTCTCGAAATTGGTGTAATCATTTAAAGTGTAGGGCAGGGGATTATATGTTATGGCCAATTCAGTTTGAAAGGCCCCATGTATCTGAGGAAAGCATGTCCTGCCCCAGTACAGATACATTGTATAAGCAGGTCAAAAAAGTCTGCTGTGTGCTGTCTGCCTGTAATTCTAAAGCGTTTAATTGTCCGTTAATCAGGAAGTGCACAGTTAGTGGGCTAGTTGTTGTTTTAATATCACAGTAAAACGCCGCTCTGGTCTCTGACAGCTGTGAAAACCGCGTATAAATTCATCGCAATTAATAATTAGGATTATCAGAATCACTTTGGTTAACAAATTTGCCATTATTCTTATGACTTAAAGGTGCACTTTGTAACTTTTCTGTTGGGGGCTCCTCCACCTTGTCTCTTTTGGCATGGAGATATTATTATTCAGCCTGTAAAATTCCACAGTATGGCATTAAACACGTCCATCTTGCATTTATCCAATTACAGCTGTTCATGTGTTCTTAATGTGAGCGGGTAAGTTAGCCTGGTGGTGCTAACAGCTTGTCTCCATGGAGCTAGATAAGTTTAATGTCATACTGTGGAACATTAACATCTCCAAGGCAACAAACAGGTGCCGGACTCGCCACCTGAAAAGTTACAGGGTGCAACAACAACAATTGTACCAGTGTGTTTGAAGAACTCAATATCATCTTGAAATTTTACATAGAAATACATTTGTGCTGACAGAAGAAATTGAATTTGGCAGTTTTGTGGCTCTTGTCCACATGAAACAAGATGAATTGCAATCCAATCAAAAATGCTATTCAAATGGACACAATTAGCAAATTGTAATCGCTGCAATTTACCATAATTACCATAATTTCCTCCACAAACAATATATTAAATATTCATAAAAATATTCTTTCTTATTCTGCATAAAAAACTGCAAACCCTTTGCAGCAACATCACGCTGGGGGTGTACTGCATGCGTATATGGCAGAATGTTCAGCAGTTACCATGACACAATGCAAACTCTGCCAAATACATCTTAAGCTTTACATCAAGGAACCACCCATTCACCCACCCATTCATACACCAGTGAATGCAGACACTGGGGGCGACGTGGGTCAAGTGTCTTGCCCAAGGACACAGCATTCATCTGTGGGAGCTGGAATCACACCACCAACCTGTGGGTCAGTGAATTTGACCGCTCTACCAATGATGTTTTAGAGCGGGTTACGAACCGCCAACCTTCGGATCAGAGAACAAACACTCTACCAACTGAGCTTCTGTCACCCATCTAATTCTGAAAACTCAAAAAAGAATACAAAAGGGATGTAAACAACACATTTTCAGATGCCTGTGATCAATACGCTGAATGTAGCTTTTGAGAGGGACTTTTAGCAGCACAACTCAGATCACCTGTTGTAGTTCCAGCTAAGTGTGTTTTTTATTGTCAGATTGTGCTAAAACAAAGCTCAAATTAAAGTCTAACTGGAGTAACAGAGCCTCAGACAGAGCAGTGCTTCAGTTAGCTTCACCCCTCAGGAAATGTTGATGAAATCAGCTGCAAAGTATCAATAGTTTAATCCATAAACATGTTCTGAAATGTGATTCTTGTATAAGTACATCAGCTCATGTTTCAGCCTTTTTTCAGTTCTTCTGGACGTGTTTAAAATGTGAACTTTAGACAGAATTCTCTTATTAAAACATAAATCTCAAATCTACAACCACCATGCTTGTCTGTGTAACCTCTCAGTCGTCCAGGTATGATCCATAGTAAAATAAAAATGTCAAATCTGCCAACTGGACAAAAACTTTTTTTGAGTGAAGATGTTTCGCTGCTCGTCCAAACCGCTTCTTCAGTTCTGGTCAGATTACTGGTGGACACTGCCTTATATCTACCTGAAGGGAGGAGCTAATTACACAGAAACTAAAAATTGGTACACTCACGACGGTGTTGGTACACTCTATTATGGAGTGGCTGTTTAGTTTCTCCAAAATAACACTCACTGCACTCTTCACTACACTGCATGGAGTAGACCACACTGCTGTCCCTTTAGATAGATATAAGAGCGTCCACAAGTGATCTGACCAGAACTGAAGAAGCGGCTTGGATGAGCAGCGAAACGTCTTCACTCCTACAACTTTTTGTCCAGTTGACAGATTTTACATTTTGCTTTTACTAACCACCACGCTTTGTCAGAAAAATCGCAATTAGATATTTTCCCAAAATTGTCCTGAATGTTGACAGGCCCAGTTGTGACAGAGATATGAACTATAAACAAGGACAAATCATCTGCATATTGAGAGTTAAATGGACAAATTCAACCAAAGAATTCTGACCTGTCCGCCAACCCAGCACATGACACAACATCATAGTAACTGCTCTGTTATTGATGAGCATTTCAGAACATGAAGAAAAATGACGCAGCTCAGATAGATGTTGCCAGAAACCGCTCAAACTTCAAAGATATGATTCTGGCTCTGAGAGATTATTTTGGTTTTATTGATTTTCTGTGTAACAGACACAAAATGATACGGCTCTGCGTAATCACTCACCTTCAGATTGGCATCCATAATAATGTTACAAGCGTTTGGGTCAAGAAAGAAGTGAATGTATTATTTATCTGATCTGATTTAAATATACACATCTACCCATCTTAAGGATGTCACGATCTGATACTGGTATCGGCCGCTGACTTAGGCATTTTTAGAGTAGGAGTTGGTGAATATATTGGGCCGAAACAGCGTATAGCGTCCTCCACACGCAGCTGCCTCAGCTAACGCCGGAGCTAACGCCCAGAGTCAGAGCCTACAGTGTGAACATAAAATCATTAAAATGAGAAGATCGGTATCGGGATGAGATCGGTATCGGCATCGGATCCATATCAGGAATGCAAATATTTTAAAAATTGGCATCGGGAGCAAAAATAACTGGATCGTGACACCCCTAATCTATCTATCTAAGACTATCTAAAGACTGTAACTTGTAAAACTGTCACAATTAGTTGTAGACATGTGGTAATATGTGCTATTCTACATGGCAACATGTCATATTAATATTTAGTAAAAGATATTCATTGCTGGGTCTCAGAAGACATCAAGTTTTATAGGTCAATAATTAGATGTGGGCAGCTAAAACTCATATTGTCAAATGCAGATTTTTGTTGTAATACAGTGAGTTCTTAGCTCTAGTCACTAATAGAAATGATCAGGTTCAACATTTGTGAATTTACCTTCTGGATATTCTGTGGCAAAGTGCACTCTCCATAGGGGGAAAAATGGCTCATCTGGGAGTATGACATAGCATTCTAAAATCTGAAAACCACCAGAATTTGAACATATTGAGTATTTAGTCTATAATAAAAAAAATCAGAAAAGGTGGCAAAAAGATGATAGACAGTAAAATAAACTTTGAAATGATGGCATGCACTGTTATTTATGAAATTCTGTGGTCAATTTAATAGTCCATTCACTTTTTATGTAAACTTAAACTACAACCATAGACTGTATATAAATGGACATAGCTAACGCGCTAGCCACCGCATTCCAAATAGGAAGTGATGATAGGCCCGCCTCCGGCTCCATCGGCTCCGATTCACTTTACATTGTAAAATTGTCACCCCTCCCTCTGTAACTGCTGCAGTGAGCCTTGTCATTTTGGTCTTAAAATGTTTGTATTAACCCACTCCACATGATCCTGGTGTTTTTATTTTGCTATTTTATCCATAAATCAAGATATCAACATTAATAACAGACAAATCAGGCGCCTTCTGTCCCCAAGGTTGCCTCCAGTGGCATTAGCAACAGGTTTGATTGACAGTGCTGCTAAGCGCTAATAGATCCATGGCGGGCGGGAAGGGGCGTTAGTTTCAACAGCCTGGCTCCGGATTGGCTCTTTGGTTGCTATGATACTGGTGGTCGGAATTTCAAATATGGAACTCGGCTCCACATTTGCCCCTATAACTGGGTCAATGAGCTTCATCTGACTGGAGCCGAACGCTAGGGGTGACGTCACACTCACTTCTTTACACATTCTATGGCTACAACAACAGTTTTAATGGATTGCAAAAATACTGTACCAGTCTTGTCATTGGGATCATCCAAAATACGTTTTGTCAATATTACCCAGCCACCCCATCACACCAGCCCTACAGACAGAATTATATTGTTGCTTTCACTGAAGGCAAAAAATCTCTTCAAATTGTA
>JACM01063019.1:0-19342 GCA_000787095.1 Periophthalmodon schlosseri
TTGTATAACTGCAGATGATGTCAACACAAAAAACATTTTTCCCTCACACAATCTCAGATTTTTAGTTAAATGCTATGTTTTATATTCAGTTTATATTTCTTTAAAGTAATTAGAAAAAATATCAGCTATACAACTGTAAGTAACCCAAACATCAAGTAGAATAATATTTGTGTGTCCTCTTTAGTAAAAAATGGTGCCACTTCACAGTGCTCTGGTTTATTTATGTCACCTGCACTTTTCCTCCTGCTCAGTAATAACTGAACCACTAGAACAAGTAGCTGGAACGCCTCCAGACATTGTGCTTTGCTTGGTGCTTTTTTAATTGTTCCCAACGGGGCTTCCTCACATGTTGTTTGTGTTACTCGACAGGCTGGGAACTACACGTTTAACAGGGCTAAGCTAATGAATGTGGGCTTCCGAGAAGCCATGAAGGAGGAGGACTGGGACTGCCTCTTCTTCCACGACGTCGACCTTATACCAGAAGACGACCGCAACACCTACACCTGCGACTCCAACCCCAAACACGCCGCGATCGCCATGGACAAGTTTGGATACAAGTACGTTTATTTTTAGTGTCGGATATGTAGGCCTGTCACGATAAATACTATATCGACTTACTGTTGAATAATTGATTGATGGAACAATCATTTTTCAATATGTATAGTGGGTATTTTACTTACTACTACTTGTGTGGAACATTTTGTTATTTTTCTGTTCTACCTAGGGTTGTTAGAAGTATCCAAAATCAGATACTAATTGATACTAAAATTGGAAACTAGATACTCATTTGAGCAGGTATTGATTCTAAAAAAAGTCACAGAAATGAATCTTACCCGAACAGCTTTAGAATGATCTGAAGTATAAGACCACATAGTCATCCAGATAGGTCCATAGTGGTCCATGGGTGTATACACCCAGATGACAGTTAAAAGGGCACATGGTAATATACAAGAAAGTACTACTTGAAGTTGAAAATCACATTCTGTTGTTTAGTGTTTTTAATTATCATTATGGTATCGGAATTAGTATTGAGTATCGGGTCTATTCCTTAGCATCAAGATTGAGTTCGAAATCTTACTATTGTGACAACACTAGTACGATCTGAGCTTTAGAAGGTTGAATAAATAACTTCTATAACTCAATAAATACAGTTTAATTGTTAGTTTGCATCTAATTATTGCAACTCATGTACATTTAGAATAGTTTTTGGGGGGATAATCCTGCTTTATTAGAAGGTTATTGTGCCAGTGGCATAAATTGGTTTCATTATCGCGTTTCGTCTATTTTCTGTAGCAATATATCACACTTAAAAATCTGTTCTCGTGACAGTCCGCGGTATTTGAAACTGAAATAAGTACTAACATTTAATTGCATGTTTTAGGCTTCCTTACAAAATGTACTTTGGAGGTGTGTCAGCCCTGTCCCCAGAGCACTACCTAAAAATGAACGGATTTCCAAACAACTACTGGGGTTGGGGAGGAGAGGACGATGATATTGGAATCAGGTAACTATACACCGAACATGGCTGCCCTTCTTTTTTAATTAAACCCAAACCAAACCAAACTCACTGTGCAAGGAACACATCTGTACATGTCCCATGACCATGAGTCAACAACAAAACTCAAAATTATTTTAGTCAAAATACTAAGACTAAAACTGCATTTCTTGTGGAGCTGTAGAATGAATGTATATAGCTGTGGGCAGCTCCTTTTGGACAACCGAAAATGTGGTTTGAACCAGGAAAACCATCACTTTGGTAGCACACATTTGTAACCAAGTTGTTTTAGCCATTTTAACTTTTTGCTTCACTTCCCACTCTTTTTCAGTAGAGGGCGCCATACACCTTATGTACATGTTCTCCATACAGTCAAAGAACTACTGCCCCAAACTAATTTAATTTCCACACACATACTCTTAAAAAGAAAAATGTTGACATTCACAGTAAGTCCCCAAAGTACTACTACTATTCCAGACCATTCAGGGCTTTACTAAACTAGAAATTTCATAGTTTAAAATGTTGCCTCTTGTCTGTAATTGGGTCACTTCTATATTCAAATTTTGTATAAACAGAATTACTGTTTTCTATTCATGTATGTTTCTTTGTTATTTATTTTTGCCAGAGTCTCCTTGGCAGGAATGTACATCACTCGGCCATCGCTGAAAGTTGGTCGATATAAGATGATCAAACACAAGCTGGACGAGGGCAATGGCGTCAACCCCAAGAGGTAACCACGTCAATTTATAACTTAATCTTTACTGCATAAGGGACAAGTATGTTTCTATGTATGCACAATACAAAGCAGAAGTCACATGACCTGCTATTTATCCTGTTCACATGCTGCACTCTACATAATGATCATTCAGAGACACTTTAGTGTACGCAATAGGGCTGTAGCGTCATATTTTATTATACTTGCACAGTGTTGTGCTAAATGCAGACAGTGTTCCCCATAGATTTGGGTAAGATTATGGTTAAAGACTAAATGTAGGCAGACTCCACAAATAGAATGAGATTAAATTATTCAAATAAAAATGAACTGTGCCACCAGTCATTTTTGACCAGTGTAGTCTCTTTTTAAGGGTTTATGATGATACAGTGAGCAACAATGTCTAATTATGTTATACCAGTATAGTCAGGTTGTATTTAGACTATGGAGGGGAACCATAGTCTCCAATATAAATAATTGAGTGTTTCACATTAATACAGATTTTTGACTGCCCATTTCTTTCTCTTGTCTTGCTATTCTTGAACTGTGCGTTGCAACTCTGGAATTTCCCCATCGTGGGACAAATAAAGATCATCTTATCATATCTTTATACAAAAAAAATTTACACAATTCAAAAAACGGGTCAGATGGTTTAAAAAGGGCCCAGTTTGTTTCTCCCTTCAGTTCTACAGGTAAAGGGTGCCGTTCTTCGATGCCTTGTGCTCCTCTGGTCACTTCAAGCATATGTATATCAGTTTCAAACTTACAAATTTCATATAATTTTCAAAGGTTAACATGTTTAAAATATTCAAATGAACACACCTGATTGGTTTCTTATCCAGAATTTTCACGACCCTACTGTAAATCAATTCAATATTATTTATTCATTTCTTATTTTCACATTTTTAGGTTCAACATGCTGGCCAGAACCCGTCAGACGTGGAAGCTGGACGGCATGAACACAGCGGAGTATGAGATCCTGTCTAAGGTGTATTTGCCACTTTACACAAACATTACGGTCAACATCGGCACCGAAGAGGGTTTAAAGGCCCTCCCCAAGCCGCCCTCCGCCACCAAAGCCTCGCCCAATTCTGCTCCTAAACAACCAGCAAAGCCCCCCGCAAAGCCCCCAGCTGTCGCGCCGACCAAACTAAAAGAGGTGCGCACAGAGAAAAAGAGAGAGAAAAAGAGTGCCCCCTAGGCTGAACTGGAATAATGCTGTTGGTGCTATGCGATGACTTTCTCTCCGAGTAGCACTGGTTAACACAACTGGACATTTGGACAAACATTTGGTGATATTTTGAACCTGCTCTACATGGCGGCCCCCCTTGCCTCTGTGAATTCTTCCACGGGAGCCAAGCGAAGAGTAATGGCAAAAAGTTGGACTCTATGAGTTTATGATGTATCCACAGCGCGGTAGTCGCTGGTTAAACCTTGTGATGCCTTAGGAACTTCTATCATTTTTCAATGTCTTCTCTAGAATGTTGGTTTTTAAGGAAGAGTTGAGCTGTGCCACTTGTAAAAGTTGTGTTTCCACTTAAGAGGTACAGTATGGGTGACGTCTGTACAAGGTGGTCAAGTTCAGTGAAATCCAAGGGTCCAATACAACCTTGTATTCTGGAGAGATGAGAATACCTAGGCCTGTCAGGATAATTACATTATCGACTTATCGTTCAGTACATGATGGATGGAACAATTATTTTTGGGGGTGAACATTTATCATTTGTACTAGTTGGGAACTTTTTTCTTATTTTTTGTGCTTTTCTGAAGATTTGAGCAGTAAAGAGTCAAATAAATAACTTCTATGACTCATTGTTTCATTGGTATATTGCAACCCTCAGAATAGTTTTTTGGGGGAAATCCTGCTTTAGGGTGATTGTGTCAGTGCCATACTGCCATTGAATAATATTATTTATTTATATTTTCTTCAGCGATCACACTTCAAAATGTGTCATTGTGACAGGCCTAGGAATACTTTGTTTGAGCAGACTGCTGCTTTAAACAGATCAGTTGAATCAGACTTTCCCCACACACTCTTCCTATCCATGAGTTTCAGAATGATGAAAAATTGGCAATTAACAATTAAATACAAATTGCCATATATAACGGGCAGCTCAGGTCAGCCCCAAAGACATGTGAGCGCTGTTGACCAGAGGGATTTATTTAATTTATCAATGCAATTTAAATCTACAAAATGCAATTTAATCCTGCAAAACATGGAATTATGTTCTAGGCTTAGTCAGTTGAGACATGCCATTTGCTGTAACTGTAAAACTCTCTAATATTTAATGCACTCACTTATTTTAGACCAATGCACTAACCCTCAAATATGTAGGGACATTTGGGGATGTTTTGAAATTATGCCTGTACGGCCCTGACCCAAGCTGTACCATCTTTGTCGAAACGCACCTTTATTATTTTTTTCTTTGGAGTGCAAGAGCTGCTATACTTACTGACTGAAGGAACTGAAATGAGTGGTTTTGTATTGCTGTAGTACTTTTACTGCTTTTGACAAGACAGCCTACATATCCTAACCAGCTTCATGAATATAGACAAATATATATTTACACACAATAGCATATAACAGTTGTCTTGTTTAGAAAGGCCTTCAAGCTGGATGTGTTTATGCATGTTTGGTTTAAAATATATATATATATTTTTATCTACTTAGCATATTTGGAGCATATTTTCAATCAACAGAACCAATTTGACAAAAATAATTAGAGCATTTTTCAAATCAGAATGTAAAAGACAGTGTAGATGATGGTAGCATTCATGTGGTCTTTTTTTTTTTTTTTTTTTTCTTAAATTAAGATTTTTTTGTTTTTGAAGCCTTTGCCAGAAAACCAGTTGCCTTCATTTTACTGTGCAAGTGTTCATCATATCTTGCAGTCCCATGCTTATAGCACAATAGCATGTAGCATATTTGGAGCGTGAATGAATGGTTTTAGTTTTCTATTATAATTCTGACATATCTTCATACAATTTTTCTGCAATAGTTTTATATCTGTTAGCAGGGAATAGAGGGTAAACCAAAGAAGCTCTGTTGTCAGTGACTGTGTCAAATAGTATATACTTTAGACTGTAACGCATTTGTCCTGTTTTGAATGGCCATATTTTGTTTAGTGCATTTTTGTATCAAGTTTTCATTGTCATATCTTTTGCCTCGTTTCCACCAGCCCTACTTGGCCCTATTCTACTCGGCCCTACTTGGCCTGGTTGCGTTTCAATTACTCTTCTGGTACTATAGCCTTAAACTGCGCACAACAAATCAGTATCCATGGAAACTCTGTGGTAACCATTGGTGTTGTCACAATCTGAACATTTCAGACTTGATTTTGATAGCCTACTAAGGAATATACTCAATATCATAATGATAGGTTCCATAGTAGGTTCCACAGTGGTCCATGGGCGTTTACTATGTGGTCTTGTTACTTTTGATACTTTTGACAACCCTGGTAATCATGGATTCCGCCAGCACTCTGACCAATCAGTGACATTTAGAACAGCTTAGTACCTGCTTGACCCGGTTACCACCCGGGCAGGTAATGATTAAGAAGGGCTAGTTGAAACGCTCCAAATCAGGGTACAGTAGGGCCAAGTGGGGCTGGTGGAAACGTGCTATTTGAGGCATTTGTAATCTAGACTGAATTTCGACATGATGGCATCGCCATGTTTGTGTGCTAATCTGTTTCAGTATGGAATGTACAATACAATAGACTCAAGATAAGATTTGCATTAAAAAAATTCAAAGCATGCATACGTGACATATTATTGTGATGTACATTATCATCGATAAGTTGTTTTTCTGTTCAAGCCACAGCAAGAGATTAACAAAGATGTATTGCCCAAAGTCTGGTATCTAAATTTTATAGTTGGTGTTGGCTACTAAAATGTATATTAAAGCGGGGGTATTAGGTTTTAGATGTCATCCGTGCATGTTTGAATACTTTAGCAATCTCTCCCGAGCCCTATTAGCCCTTCTTACGGTTAGATGTAAGATTTTGTGCAATGCTCAGCCCACAAGCCCACGTCACCCATGCTCCCGCACGACTGCTCCCCATAAATGTACAAAAACATGATACAAAACTGTACACAGCAACTTGACAAACCCGATACGATGCGCAGTAGTTTCTTGAGTGGGATGCACGCTGATTGTGTTGTAATAGCATCAAAAAAGAAAGTAAAACTTGTTAATGTGTTGTTTTCGGAGAATATAGCATTTTTACAACAATAAAGGGTAACATGGTGATCTAGGTATATTATGTGTTAGCAGTTAATACCTCCATAGAAGTAAAATACCCCCTCTTTAAAAGAAAACAGACAAATCTCTTCCTGTACTTGGAACTTGTATCTTGGCCAAATGTTTTTCAGTAAATTGGTAATGAACTTTTTATTTGATTTACAGCAAGAATTTGACGTGTAATTTGACATTTTATTATGTTTTTTATTGTTAAACCATTACCTAATCTGCTCTTGAATCATGTTAATCTTTAAATGCCAGTTCTTCTGTTCTCCTTATGTAAATCGCACAGTCCAGAGTGGCCTTAAATTCATTAATAAACCAATCATTGTAAATGCAAACTTGGATTTTATTTTATTTTCAAGAAAGAAAAAAAATATTTAGTCTAGTGCAGTGAAATACATTGTTGTGCTGTGTTAAAACTGTATATGAGATTATATGAACAATTATAAAGAAATACTTACAAATTTACACTTTGCAGCTAATGTCATCAAGAATCCCTGAGGGTATGACGCTAACTGGAGTCTCTGCTCTACTAGACTTGAATCTGAGTTTCCCGTGTGATATCACTGCAAAGTATCAATACAGTTAAATTAATATATCTAATATTAATATATGTCCTATATTCATTTCTTGTTTTATTTGTATCTTGATTTTAAATGTACAGTATTCTGCTAAATCTAGGGATACAGCTGTTCCAGGGTATTGATTCATGGTTTGGCCAGTAAGTACTTTTCAAGGTGGATGAAGTGTCTTGCTCAAGGACCCGTCGACAGTATGCACTTCTCCAAGCAGGGTTCGAATGACCACTTAAACACCACAGAGTCTCTTTTATTCATACAGTGCTGTTCCATGGCTGGTTGGTAAAAAAGTTTTATAAATTTTACTCTAAGTTATTTGTTTTATAAGTATCGGGCAATTCAGGATTGGGACTGTAAAGATTGCTGCATCTCTAGCTAAATGGTAAGTTCTATAGTGTTTTTCTACCTTCAATGGACAGTCGGGATTCGAACCACCGACCTTTAGATCAGTGGACGAGCGCTCTACCAACTTGGCGAAAACTACATTCAACATCCAATAGAAGTTGAAAACAGTGGCATATCTGACTAGGTACGGTGGCTCCACAAAAGGTTCATTTCAAAAACCTAGGTGAACGGTTCATTTCTAAGGCATTTGGGTCACATTTCATCCATCCAACGTGATGTACCCTGCCATCTCTGGTCTGAACTTCCCCTTTGATCTGTATTAACCCTCCTCCGACGCTATCTCTCGTTATATAGTTGAATGTGATGGTGTGGTTAGGGGGCAGTGGGTTTGGTAAGGTGAAATTTGGAGGTAGTTCAGAATGCAAAGGCAGCAGGTCCCCAAAAAGCTCCATGGACTAAACACCAGCAGGTTCAGGGAGATGGTGGTGAGGCTGGAGAGGGAACCGTGGTGGGCTAGGAACCAGAACTAATGGCTCATCATCTTCTATCTGTCCCTCTGCTTCCCTGATCCGACCAATGACTTGGTTCATCGTCGCTCGCGGTGTAGGACTGCCGTCTATCATCTGAGTGACCGCTTCACAATATCCAGAGTAGTTTTTCAGAAGGACCTGGTAGTGAGCAGGGTTATCATGAGGAATCTGATATCCAACCAGAAGCTCTGCGATGATTTTCCCCATGGCCCAAACATCCGACTTCTGGTTACGCTTGGTGTGAGGTTGGTTGATGATCTCGGGAGGAGCATAAGCACGATTCCCTTTATTTTGTCCAGAATAAAAGTCACCATACTGAAATTTTGCTAATCCTAAATCAATGATAACAGGACGGAAAGTATAATTTTCAACCTGAGAGGGAGAAAAAGGAGGAAACATGTCAAATCTTAATCTACACCAGATAACTTTATTTTTGTTGATTTGACAACACATTAAAGCAGGGGTGGTCAAACGTTTTTCATGGAGGGCTACCTTTTGAAACATAGGTCACGTGGAGGGCCATAGACTAGTGGTCTATAGCTTTTATAGCTTGTGGTAGCTTTTATCTGAGGTCCTTAGTGTCAGGCCTGTCTTAAAATGGTTAGATATTTAAGTTACAACGATAGACAATTTAAAACTAGCAGTAAAAAGTACTTTCCAGGATAATGTGGGCCAATTCACCAGAAAGCCTGAGGACCAAGAAAAAAATTATATGAGGGCCAGGCCATAGTTTGAACACCTCTGCATTAAAGGAACTGTATATATGTAACCTGCACTCTTACAGTTCAGTTTTTCTCATGTGTAAATGACCATGTGGCATGCCTCATGTCAAAGCTCAGAATTCACTCCCTGAGCTGCAGAGGCTGCACTAGCACTGAGTAATGATTGGCTGCAGGCGCTGGGGTTTAAGTAGTGATAATTCAGATCAGAGAGGGACCTTTTAGGTTTAAACCAGATGGATTTCAGCATTGAAACTGGCAACACAAATGAGAGACTCATGTGAGGCTCATTCTGCTTTCTAAACAATATGGCCGTCATGTCCAAAAAAACAGCATTACACTTCTTACTGGTAAAGATTATATTTGATTTGAACGTGTCTGGCTCATATCTGAGGACACTGTTAGTAAAATCTTACTGACAGTTCCTTTAAGTATCTCAAAATTTGTAGTGCATGGCCACGTACTTACCATGATGTTATCTGGCTTCAGGTCTCGGTGTACAATATCTTTGTCATGTAGGTACAGCAGGCCTTCACACATTCCCGTAATGATCTTGCTTTTGATTGGCAGAGTGATCTGAGAGGAGAAAGAAATAACTTATTATTACATACACATAAAGTATTGGTCGATAGCAGACCCCCCTGTACTGATATATGGGTCAAATGACACACCTGAAAATCGTTTCTCATTGGATGGAACATGACATTCTTCAGAGTCTGTCCTTCGATGAGCTCCATTGGGATACACCACCGTCCTCCTTCTTTATATATCATGCCCACAAGCTTCACTACATTTGGGTGGTTGACTTCGCTGTTTTTAGTAAGACAAGAAAATACGTAATGCTGTCTCTGTGTGTATATGCGTATGCCATTAATTAGCATTTCTCACCAGTAGATATTATATTCTCTGCGCAGGAGATCATCTGTAATGCAACGGGGATCATCTGGAACTTTCTTCACTGCACACCACTGTCCACCAAACCGTTCTTTGTAGACCTTTCCGAATGCACCTCCACCAAGATATATGGAAGTCTAGCCAAAGTATAACATTGTTGTTGAAAACTGCCCACTTATATTATTATGTCAAATAAGACACAAAGAAGAAACCCTGCCTTGCTCAGCTTCATAATGGACTTGAGAACTTTGTCTACAATAAACGAATGTATCTGGACAACCCAGTCCTTTATTTATATATTTTAGCCTCACTTACCATGTATTGGAGCTGTTTGCGCAGTTAAAATATATTCTTGCCAATTACGTTTTTATAATTTCTTTTTTACTCAAGTAAAATCTTGGTTACAGTTTTTATTTTTATTTTGCATGTATTAGTTATTTATTGTTTACATTATTTTGGCTCATTTAATTTGGTAATGGTTTAGTTTGCCTTCTCTTTGGTGACAGGATTTAATTTACATAAATGGGTCAAGGTGGGAGGTTGCAGCAAGGCATTGTGGGCACATGTTTTTTTTTTGTTTGTTTTACCAGCCTGGATACAGGGGCTGCAGGAGAAATGTTTCTTGTAAGTTTGCTGCCAATGTGTAAATAAATCACCTCAAATGCGTCTTCTTTGTTTGAACAGTTATTTATTTTTGCTGTATAAATCCTGACCTGGACAATGCCTCAGTGGTTTTGATTTAAGTTAGTTTAAGTTTGTTTTCTATGGTCAAACACCACAACACCATGTTCTGTGTCTCTTTAGGCATTTCCATATGCTCCTTTGCCAATAAGTTTGGAAGTTTGTAAACCTCATTACAACTGCTATTTTAATGGTGTCACATCATCACACCATAACCTTCACCATGTCGTCATGGGCTTTGCATTTGCTGTTGATTTTGTTAATAATTTTCTTCTTAGTGATGCAATCATATTTTTAGGTAACATACATATAAAAGTCAGATAAACATACATCAGTTCTATTATTTTTGTTTTACAGGTGCACTATGTAACTTTTCAGTGTCTATGTGGAGATGTTATTGCTTGTTAATGTTCCACAACATGGCATTAACTTAAACACATCATTATTTCTAAAAAAAGAAAAAGAAAACATTAAAAACATGCATTCTTGCAGTGAGCGGGGTCACCTCTCCACAGATTTAATCCGTAATTTAGCTCAGTCACCTGCTTGTCTCCAGGGAGATATGTGAGATAAGATGAAGATTACACAGGTTTAGTGCCACACTATGGAACATTCTAGGCAAAGCAATAACATCTATAACATTACGGTCAAACACAGAGAGACTAGTGCTCCTTTAAAAATAACTTTTACAGTCCAAAAATATGACACGATTCTTCATGTATTGAAATACTGGGAAAATATTTGTGCTGTTTTCACTCACCATGTTCCCTCTTCTTTTAGCAGTCTGTGAAAGAAGGATGCTCTCAGCTCTTCAGATGTTTTCAGGCCACACCTATGTGAAAGTATGGATTTCACAAATGTTCCGTGAAGCAAAATGAACTCTTCTTCCTGTAATATACGTAGAAGTTGATAAACCAGTTTTAATCTCTCCTGAGTTCACTAACATTTAAGGTATTTTAACCTTTCATCGTCTGGCATTGTCACCTTGTCAATTATATGATGTGTGTTTTGTTTCATTCACACACGTTTCAGCAATTCTTAATTATTAGTCTGTCTACATCTCCAAACCTCAAAATACTCTGTGATGTCATATAGTGGTAGTTTTCAAGTTAACAGTATACCTTCACCTTTTGTTCAGTATAGATTGGCAACTCCAGGGCTGAAATCATCCAAATGATTTTAGTGAAGGTGTATGGAGTTTAAAAACTCAGTGGAGCACTTCCTGTGAAATCACAAGATGGAAGGGAGTGATTTCTGAGATATGCATTATTTTGTTAAACATGAGTGAATGAACAAAACCAAACTCCAGGTATGTTTTTGATGATGAAACATTATAACATAAATCAGAAAATAACATAATACAGGCCCTTTAATAAATGAAACAGCTTAAAAAAGAGACATTCAAATTAAAAAGACATGGCAACTGTCATTATTTTGATATTTATTTTATTTTGAGAAAAAATATGAGATTTGACTACATCAATGAGTAACGTATAATTATAATTAATAAAATTACAGTCTATATTTTATTTAAATTAAATACAAGTCTGTCATTTCACAATACATTTTCCTACACATACACACCATTCTGGATTTCCATGCTTCTCGAGGACATTTCATTGACTTACATTCATTTCCCGGCGATTGATCCTTATCTTAACCATAGTTACTACTTGCCTAACCTGAGCCTAAACCCTAAACATTCCTCACACACACATATCTAAATTGAATACCCCTGCACCCATATACATTTTCTGTTAAAAGCTGTTATAGTAAAGAATAAAAATATGACACCACTTTATTGCATGACAATTACACATTGATGTTACAAAATATTTACAATATGTACTGTAATCTGCCAATACCTGGCATCACTCATCTGGCAGTCACATGGTCAGATATGCAGTACAGGTAGGACTTGAAGTTGGTAGCAACACATTCTTGAAGCAAAAACAAGCAGCAAACATAAATGTGTCATATTCGTTCATCTTGGGTCTCATTTAAACTTATGAGAGGTGGGTGTGTCAGGCCTTTGGGTTGGTGGACAAGCTTTAAAGTAGAGGAGCTGTATGTAAAATTTTTATTTAAAATTTCATAAACTTGATCAATCTGTGTTCCCAGATACAAGGGAAACATGTTAAAATCACATACATATAATATATAATATGTTATATTTTGGTGTTTTTGTTGATGAGAATGAGTCTCACATGAGTCTCTCATTTGGGTTGCCAGTTTCAATGCTGAAATTCAGTTGGTTTAAACCTAAAAAGATTCTCTCTTATCTGAATCCTCACTCCCTAAACCCCAGCACCTGCCATCAATCATGAATCAGTGCTAGTGCAGCCTCTGCAGCTCAGAGAGTGAATTCTGGAGGTTCTGAGCTTTCACATGAGACATGGCCTGAAACTTGTATGTGTCTTCTAAATGCATGTTAAGGCACTTCAGTTGTGTTCAGTTGTGATTCAAGTATCTTTTTTTTAAAACTGTAAGAGCACAAGTTACATACAGTTCCTTTAAGTTAATAGTGTGACATCAATTTAAAAATGTTCATGAACTCAATCAGTTCCAAACCTGGCACCGCCCCTCACGCCAAACACCATCTGTCATCTTCCTCTACATGTTGGGCTTACACACTGTCCACCACACGTCTCTTACCCTCCCGTCCGCAGTGGTCCTCAGTTCCCCCTTATATTCTATTCTCCTTCCTGTCCTGTCATATCTGTGATAGTTCAACGTCAAGGTGCAGTTGGGTGGTAGTGGGTCTGGTAATCTGAAGCCAGGAGGCAGATCATGCCTGATACTTTCATTCATTTGCATTTGTAAGTGATGATCAAATGTCTGTAGAGCATTGAAAGGGTTGCTTAAAGTAACACTAGGGCCCGATAGAGAGTGGGTAGACTGAACCTTATACTCTGCCTCTCTTATGTAATCAATGATACTCTCCATTGTGGGTCTGTACATTACATTGCTTTCCACCATTGCAGCTACAACTTCCCTATACACATACCCCCTCAGGTCATATAATACGTTTTCACTATGTGTTTCTGTTACAGGTGTTTCATAGCCAACCAGTAGCTCATAAATGACCTTTCCTAACGCCCACACATCAGAATATTTCTCTCCTCTCTCAAAGGGATTATTCCGTGTCTCGGGTGCAGTGTATGCCTTGTTTGTTTGCTGTTTAATAGCTTTAAGACCGTCGTGGTTGAACACACCGATGAGCACGGCACGGACATTGTCATCTAACTTTTCAACCTGCACAAAAACAACAACAAAATATATGTTATTTAAAGTGCATATGACAGGTTTTCATGTTTTTTCTAATTATTACTTGATTTGGTTGGATAGTACCTACCATAAATATTTATCATAGGAAAATACAGGAAGTAGCAGTGATTTCTAAAACAGAATACGTCTGCCTACATGTCAGCGACAGTGACAATTCTATACAAAACACAGGAACACATTTTTCTGACAGATTAAACATTGTTTTAACAAAATAATAATCTATTTTTATTAGTCTAAGCAAAACTACTGTGTAATTTAGACAAGTTTTGGGTGCTTGTTTACGTTATGGTTGCTAGGAAAAAAGAACTGGAGTCTATGTACTGGTAAGTCATATCTGATGCCCATGTCCAACTGAAATTTTAAACTTCACCAAAATTAAAAAGCTAGATAAAACTAGGCAAGATTTTTAGTAAAATAGTAAATATAAATATATAATATAATAATATATAATTACGGTAAGGTACACTTTATTGTCCCCGTAGGGAAATTTGCTTGTGGACCCATCTCCGTGATCTTGTTGCTAGTCTCGGTTCGGGCTACCTTAGCTGGAGGATTTGACCTATGGTGGATGTTTTGGTTTCATAGGGAAAACCCAGAAATCGAACCTGGAAAACTCTTGCTGTGAAGCGCGAGTGCTAGCCACCGCGCCGCAGTTAAAAATGTTAATGATGTTTTAGAAATGAGTCATGTGCACTTGAAATCCTGGCTATGTTGGTGAAAATGAGAATGAATATAAAACACAAAATGACATGTTCTTACCATGATATTTTTGGGGTTAATGTCTTGGTGCACGATGTCATAGCTGTGGAGAAACAAAAGGCCCTCACACAAGCCTGTTATGATCCTGCTGGTGATAAGTGGAGTCATCTGTCAGAGGAAATGTACAGGAATGAATTGACATCATAACATTCTAAAAAATCCCTGTAACTCTATACAATTTGCTGTTTAACTGATTTGTTGACCAGGTTTATGATTAATATGGCAAATAATGACAAGATTCAACATTTCTGTACAATAAGTTTGACTATTTCTTTGAAGGGAACCTAATTATTCAATACTGATTCTGATGCCACGATGAAAACACTCTTTAAACAATAGAATATGATTCTCTCTTTTAGACCATCTTCCTAATCCTAGGAAGCATAGACTTATTATATTTTCTTAGAATTGTTTTGGGATTTTTGTTTTAAAAAGTTTGACTACACACAAACAACTGCTGTGTAAACAAATATGTATATTTTCTAGTTAATTTTGTCATGGGCCACAGTTCTATTTGAACAAACCTGAGTGCTTCTTGGATGAAACATGACTGTGTGTACCTTTTCTCCAGAGATCCATTCCATTGGGATGTGCCACCACTGATCCCACTGCCTCAGTGGTCTGGCCACTATCTTCTCCACGTTTGGATGGTTCACTACATCTCTGTGAAGGGAGAAGGAGAGTTTTGTGAGTTCAATTTTTGTATTATAGTTATAGTTTTTGTATTATAGTTATAGTGTATTATAGTTTGTTAAACAATTGTACTTTTTCAGTGTCTCTGTGTTTGACCACCATTTGGATCCCCTGAACCTTAAAGGGCCCATATTATGCTAATTGCTGATCTGCGTTATAATGTTGTCCTGTATATTTAGGTAAAGTTCTTGTAATGTCATTTCGTAATACAGGAAGTGCTCCACTGTTTTTAAACTCCACACACCTTCACTAGAATCATTTGGATAATTTCAGCCCTGGAATTGCCAATCTCTACTAAACTAAAGGTTAACTTGAAAACTACCACTTCATGACAACACAAGGTGGAACAGAGCATTTTGGAGATGCAGACCAATAAAAAAGTGTTACTCAAACATGTGTGAATGAAACAAAACACAACTCCAGGTATGTTTTTGATGAGGTAATAACGTTCGAACATGGCTAAAAGCGTCAAGAGTCACAAGAGTCAATTAGGGCCTATAATTGTACATTAGCCTTGGTTCTGTGAGGACTCAAAACAAATACTTAAATACTTAATGCAATGTACTTAATGCACTCTTTCTATTGCAGTCTTTTCAACAATCTGTTTTAGTAAAATGCAAAATATAAAATCAATTTGTTTTGATCATATCCAGTCACTGTAGTGGAATATAACTTTTTAATAAAGTAAAAAGTAAAAAACCAAAACATAATTATCATTTAGCAATAGGTTGCGTTCACATTCTGGAATTGATAATTAGTCTAGGGGCCCATATAACGCAACTGTTTAGGGCTGTAGACCTATCGATTGATGGTCGATCAATCGATGGTGTCTCAATCAACCAAACATTTTATTAGTTGACTAATTATTTTATTTTGATTTTAAAGATTTATGGGATAATAGCAGAAAGGATACAGACTGATCTGGCTGAAGATTTGGGAGTGAACCATGAGTTTAAACTGCCTTTTTATTATTTTTTTTTTTACATATAAATACATACAAACAGAATTTCCTGTTTTTTGCATGAACTCCCATGCCATGTCTTGTGGGTGCAGTTTAGATCGGATACATAGAGATATATAATAATTATGAGCTTTCACCACGCCCCTTTTTAGTCGACTAATCGATTAGTAGGACATGTCTTTACTCGAACAAGAATTTCTTTGGTCAACTACAGCTCTAGATCGTATTGTTAGATATATATTTTGTTATGTTTTGGTACTGTACTGTTGCTTGGTTTTACCTATAGATTTCATAATGGGTGTTCATGTCATCACGGTCCACCTCATCTCCGGGGATCTTCTTGACCGCAGCCCACTGTCCATCACGCATGTCCCTGTACACCTCAGGAGTCTTTACACTGGGAAAGCAGGCGTCTCTCTAAAGCAGTCGACAACAGTGTTAAGATCTCATACATGCATGAAGTGGTTCTGTATTTACAGTAACAATGCTGCTTAACAAGTTTACATTATAGACATAGCATTCATTATTTCTTGATATATGGTACTAAGGCTGTTCCCATTCACAATATCCAGTAGTTGTATTTATGTAGCACATTTAATTGAACCATTGAGCAGTCCAGTTACTCAAATTTTAAAGGAACACTATGTAACTTTTCAGGTGAGAGGTCTGCCACTAGCAGCGTCTAGCAGCATTACCTGTCCACAGATCTGACCTGCAATTTTACCTGGTGGGGTCTCCTGCTTGTCTGGATGGAGAAAAGTTTAATGGCATACTGTGGAACACTCTGGGCAAAAAAATACAATCTCTACGGAGACAAGAGGGAGGTAGACTCTCTACCAGAAAAGTTACAAAGTGCACTTTTAATTGCGATTACAGTTCTAGAGCTCTGAAACAGTGGTTTGTTGGAGGGCCAAATATGTCACCATGTAAATGACATTTTTATATTGAGAGGTTGTTGGTTTAACGTCTAACATCTAATGAACTGTATGTATAGTAAAGGTGTGCTGGGGTGTTCAATTTGCCTGTGTGTGACTATTGCTGTTTTTTCCCTGTCCTGTGGATAGTTTGACATCAACCTGCTGAGGGACTGAAGATGGAAATTAGCCAATAAGAAATGAGAATTATTGCTTCACTAAAGAATTTTAATTCAAATTTAAATGTGTTCTGTATGATATGGGAAAATGTCCTCTGATCTACAGTGGCTTTTAAACTTTAAACACTGTGAACTATGAACAATATGAACAGAAGTGTATGTTTCATCTACAGTACACAGATACTTGTTTCAAATAGCCCAATGATGATTTCAGTTATTTTATGGCTAGCCTAGGTTACAGTTTTATCCTTATTCAAACACACATTTTAAAGTTTGACATTATAAGCCTTCATATCACACCAGTTGACAACCAATAACATATGCCTCCTCCTACAGCAAGCTTCAAAATAGTAAGCAGCCTACAGCAAGTAGTCAAATAAAACTTACCGAGACTCGCATGATTCTTGTTTATTTTGACCAACTGAAGACAAAAACTCAGCTTTTCTGCAACCACCAACTAAAGCCTCAAACCACGTCCAATCAAAAAGAAAGTAGACGCATCTGTATCAGTCTCCTGTGTTGAGCAACACAGGGTAGCCAACAGCATATCTTTAGGAGACAGGAAGAAAAAAACAAAGTACTAAAAGTACTACTCCTAAGTTAGGCTATTCATTGTAAGATATTTGGTTGATGTTGCTCACGTTTTGGAGAGGAAAAAATATCTCACAGCAACAGAAAGGACTATACGATTTCAAAGTAGCCTAGTCTAGCTCCATCTGCAACATAGAGCAGTTTCAAATATTTTTAAATTATTTTTATTACTTATTATGATGATGACGACAACAACAATATTTATGTATTTATTTATGTATTTATTTTATTTTATTTTTTTTACATAAAATCTCTTTCCTGCACAGCTAGTGATTTGCGAAGAAACACTGCCATCTGCTGGTGACCTTTCACATTAGCCGTAGCCTCACTCCAAGAGCCCTTATTTCATTTGGCGCCATTCTGCTAGCCTTATGACCTCGAAAAGTCAAACAAAATATGTGAATAAAATAGAGGCAAAGGCTCTCATGGCCGGGGCTAAAATAATTAAATTTATAGGTAATGGAAAACTACACATGCTCTCACCACAAGAGCAGTGTTTTCAATTTTTCTCACTAAAACTACAGTTTGAAGCCTAAATTGTGTGATCAAGTCCAACAATGTATTCCTTTGATTTGACTTAGATTACTGTATTCTGAATACCACCAAATAAATGAGTAACTGTAGCGCAATACCGTTACTCAAAATGTGTGAATACGTATTTTCGGTCCATGTATTCAGTTATGTCCCAACACTGCCCAGAGATCCAAGCTGTCTTGAACCTACACTCCTCATCCAGCTGTAAGACTGAAGAATGCGCTGGTTTCACTCTGCAAAAGCAGCTAATTCAGGAAAAGAATGCATACATTAACTTATTTTGTTGGAAAACTCTTAATTTATTTATAACTTATTATTTTATTCTGAACAACTCATAATAATTTATTCATATTTTGGTCGAAAAAGTAATACAAAATTGTCAATATGTATATGATTATATGTTTATTGAAAAAGAGAAATAAATACGTGATACATGATTTGTACATTTGGGGGCGCACTACTGCCTACCTCATGTAATAACACGTGAAGAAATGCTGTTGAACTTTGTTGAAAGAAGAAGAAAAAGACGGCTGGAGCAACACATGCCATTGTCTTAATACCATTCTGTATAGTAGTAATACTGCATTCATTTCTCATCATGGAGCCCAACTAAGAATTTGTTGAAAGATTTACAACTGTGCTTATGATACGACTTGTCAAAATAGCCTATAGTAAAATAGCCAAAAAAACATATCACAATGCTTGAACATATCCAAAAGTCTGTTTTTTCATATGCTGTGGATCTAACCTGTCTTGGTTCAACCATATAGTGATGGGACGTCACAGTAAAGGGCCCATCTATATAAAGGAGAATCTGTTTTCATGCATGGAATGGGTATGGCCGTTAGCTGAAGAAGCGCACGCACCCACTCTTCCCTGTAGACTTCTTAATTACTATCAGTGTTGGGAAGTAATTGAATACATGTACTGAGAATAAGTATTCAGAATACTTACTCTGAGTAACTGCATTCCGGTACAGTTACTTTTTCACTTGATCGTTGTGGGTGGCTGAGCGCTCTTGGAGGCATCAATGTAAAAAAAAAAAAAAACACAGGCCAGAATGGCTACATGATTTATTCCAATAACACTTACAGCAAACAACTTCATTGGACTACAAAAGTGGTCCCACTTTTAAAAAGGGCCTACAGCCTCCCATTGGCTGGCCACTACCAGATACTCAGGTAACAATATGACTTAAACCCTTACATTACCTTACATTAGAA